>VMDR010023106.1:0-15806 GCA_007922815.1 Macrotus californicus | reverse complement strand
CCGGCAAGGTTTATTTTGAGAAATCAGCTGACAGTCTTATGGGAACTCCTTTGTAGGTTACTGTCTCCTTTTCTCTTGTTGCTTTTAAAATTCTCTCCTTATCTTTTATCCTGGCTAATGTAATTATGATATGCCTTGGTGTGTGCTTCCTTGGGTCCAACATTTTTGGAACTCTCTGAGCTTCCTGGACTTCCTAGAAGTCCATTTCCTTTCCAGATTGGGGAAATTTTCCATTATTTGTTCAAATAAATTTTCAATTTCTTGCTCTTCCTCTTCTCCTTCTGGCACTCCTGTGATTCAGATGTTGGAATGTTTAAAGTTGTCCTGGAGGTTCCTCAGCCCCTCCTCATTTTTTTGAATTCTTGTTTCTTCATTCGGTCTTGGTTGAATATTCTTTCTTCCTTCTGGTCCACACTGTTGATCTGAGTCCTGGTTTTCTTTCCATCACTGTTGATTCCCTGTGCATTTTCCTTTGTTTCACTTAGCATAGCCTTCATTTTTTCCTCTATTTTGTGACCATACTCAACCAATTCTGTGAGCTTCCTGATTACCAGTGTTTTGAACTGTGCATCTGATAGATTGGCTATCTCTTCATTGTTTAGTTGTATTTTTTTCTGGAGCTTTGATCTGTTCCTTCATTTGGGCTATTTTTTTTTCTTTTGTCTCAGTGTGCCCGCTGGTAGTAAGGGATGGAACCTTAGATGTTCACCAGGGTGGGTAACCCAAGTCCCTGTGTTGTGATGCTGAATGTGGGGGAGGGGTCCAAGATGCAATAGTGCTGCTTGCTCCACTATTGGCCAGCTTTCAGTCACTTCCTCCCCTACCCACAAGCAAATTGGGCCCTTCTGGTGCTGATACTTGGGTGGGTGGGTGTGTACATTCTAGGACCCTGTGGGCCTCTCCAATGAACTCTCTTGTGAGGCTGGGAGCTTCTCTCCAAGCCACAACCCTCACAAGTTTTTTTCAGTCAGAGGTTTTGAAGCTTTATTTTCCCATGCTAGGATCCTGGGTCGTGCGGTCTGTCTCACTCCCCAGTTGTTCCTCCTGGTTTATCTGTAGGCAAATGTGGGACTTCTCGCTCTGCCAGCCACTGCTTTGCTGTGAGTCCTCTCCACCCCTCCTACCCATCTGGATGAATATTTCTTCTTTAACTCCTGTTTGTCTGACTTCCATACAGTTCAATTTTCAGTTCTGGCTGTTTTTTGTTTTGAAATTTGTTGTTGTCCTTCTTTTGGTTTTGTGAGGGGACACAATGTGCCTACTCATGCCTCCATCTTGGCTGGAAGTCTCTTTTCACTTTTTAATGTGGGTATTAGGAAATTGAAAACTAAACATGAGGCTGGAATCCCATTCCTACAGGACTGTACTGTTATAAGCCAGAATTTTAAATAAACTAATGAACTTAGTTAACTTGTCAGGGTTACTATATGCATAACCAACTACTGATAAAACACATTCTGAAAATATACTTATTTTCCTGTCTCTCAGAAGATCCTTCTAGCCCTCAGGTCACCAACCTCAGGAGGCCCTCTTTGTGAGCAGGAGACACCACCATTTTACATGCCACTTTCAGAGCAGTCTAGAATAACATGAGAAGTCCATGACACCAAATGCAAAGCAAGTTACAGAAGTGATTAGACAAGTAAGGGAAGTAATATCTAGGAAGTGGGCTGGGAGAAAGGGAAACTGATGATGACTTTGGTTGTGTTCCAGAGGTAGCAGCTTTCAAAAGCAAGGTGGCCAAGTCATCCCTCTTACCTCATCCCGCACCCTATGAGCCCAAATCAGAAGCCCTAGGACCATAACTGAGTGTGTAAACAGTTTTGACTTCACTATTTTAGCTGATTTGGGAGCTTTATTTTTGTCTCAGTCAATTATTATAAAGGTTTTCTGTCTGACTTTTCCATTACTACTTTATCTGTGAAGCTCAGATTCAATATTAGAAGTCTGAATTTTCCCTTCATATCATTTTTTGACAGAGCAATATAGAAGTGTTTGAGGGGAGGGAAGGAAATAAAGTGAGATAAATTTTTTAGTTAGTGAAGAAACAAATGAATTTGAGAGGTGAGTTGTGTTGGTAATTTGGAAATAAATAACTGTGATGGGTATTCTGATTTCTTTTTGAAGTTATCTTTAGTACTTTTCCGAGGTTCTCACCTCTCCAGCATTACTAAGGATGTTGCTCAGAATTTCATGTCTGTACATTAATAGCTTTTCTTCTGAGGCTGGGGGGAGGAAGTGAGGGAGGGTGAGAAAGGAGGGGAGTGAAAGGAAGAAGAGTGTGGGAAATTAATTTTGGAATAAGGATGACATTACACCTTTAATATTGGCTGACTTAATGTTTGTGGTTTCAACTACTTATTTGCAAAGCACCCCAAAAGGGCCCTTAACATGATAAATGCTCATTTTGAGACAAAATATGAGTCCCAGTTAACCTGAAGCTGCCATGGAAGAGCTGGTGAATGAACCCAGCCAAGCCTGTACCATTACAGCTCTCCAGTCTTGGTGTTTTGTTTTCTCATTTTGGAATACATAATAATCTTCACTAAGGGTTTAAAAAGTTTTGTGGTTTGGCTATACTTTGTGCATTTAATGGGGACATTGTATTCTATGGGTGTTCAGAAATTTTAGGATTATTTAATGTCTCAGGAGAACATCATCATCAGTTGGAACAGGGAGCTTTTGGGAAATTCTGAACTGATAGTGTTTCCATAACAACTTTGGTGTAACTTCTCTGGAAGATTTCAAATAAACTGTTGGCCAAATCCAGGGAAAGTAATTCCATATGATAACTGCATTGGGCAAGGTGTAAGGAAATGATCAAGTACTGAGATTGGGCTTGCTTGGTCAAGATTTCTGCTATTATGGTTCTACCACCATCCCCACTGTTCCAGTTTTGTGCTGGGTATTGCCTTTCCTGGGCTGGTTTTATCTGAAAGAGCATGAAAGTCTCTTTTGTCTACTGGTTATTTCTCTTATGGACTTACCTTTGTCATAGTGATGTGGATGTTACTTCCTGCTCTGTAAGTCTACACAGTTCAGCAGTTCCAAGTTCCAGACCTTCACTGCCCTGTATATTCACTTGTTCATTTACCTAATCACTTATTTATTCAACAAACATTTATTGATGTCTTACTGTAATCCAGATCAGTCTAAGACAATGTTTGCTATGTCTAGTTCTGAGGGTTTATTCATTTATTTAATAACTAATTTAAAAAATTTAATAGATGTACAGTGAGCACCTACTGTGGTGCTAGGTCCCACATAAGGCTTTGGTTTCTCCCATAGGTGGAGATTAGGTTTGGTGTCTTTTCTACTCTTCATCTGCTATGTCATTTTAACAGCTCCCAGGACATCAATTAGTAGACTGTATTTAATATCACTGTTTTTAATTTACATTGTTTTAAAAAGGCTGATTAGAAAGATACATTGCAGTTCAAACATACAAAAGAAGTGAAGAAAATCAAAAGTGATAAAAGCAGAGTCATGTTTTTTACCTAAAATATTTTCTCAGATAGCTTTCTGGACATGGACCAAAACTGTAGTTTTGTATTATTCTGAGCGCTAACCCAAGAGGAAAACACAATCATTGACATGATCAGCTTTACAGGATTTATGGAATTCCATGAGGATAGACACTGCTGGTACAATGCCTCCAGTGGGTTCTGCTAAAAGTTCTTAAGGCCCTCTCTCCAAGGGCCAGATTACCAAAACCATCCTCACAAAAATGCAGGAAGAGTGCCTTTTACCAGACTATTTGTCCTGCATACCTCATCTCAACTCTGTTCAATAAAGGCATATTCATAAAGTGCCAAAACAATGGTAGACAGGCATGAAACAGTCTGATCTTGGACTTACTTTTTTTATTTTTATTTTTTTTAAGTTACTTTATTGTTCAATTACAGTTTGCATTTCCCGCCCCCCCCAACCACTCCCCCCAGCCAATCCCACCCCCTTCCCCTGCTCCCATCCTCCCCTTTGGTTATGTCCATGTGTCCTTTATAGTGTTTCTTGGAAACCCTTCCCCCCACTGCTCCCTCCCCCTCCCCTCTGGCCATTGTTAGATTGTTCTTAATTTCAATGTCTCTGGTTGTATTTTGTTTGCTGATTTCTTTTGTTGATTATGTTCCAGTTAAAGGTGAGATCATGTGGTATTTCTCTCTCATCACCTGGCTTATTTCACTTAGCGTAATGCTCTCTAGTTCCATCCATTGTGCTGTAAACAGTAGGATCTCCTTCTTTCTCTCTGCTGCGTAGAATTCCATTGTGTAAATGTACCATAGGTTTTTGATCCACTCATTTACTGATGGGCACTTAGGTTGCTTCCAGCACTTGGCTATTGTAAATTATCTAAACACAAATTTCTTTAGATGTGGCAGGCAGTAACAGTGTCTGTGCCTAGAGTGTGACAACAGGGAGTAGTGAGGAGTGCTGGATTGGGTAAGGACATTAGAACCACACTTAAAAATACTAAAAAGACAAAATGAAATACTCCTGAGGACCAACCTTCATTTTGGGTTACCAGTTTGTGAGTTCTGGTTTAAAATAATATAGCTCTGGCTGGTGTGGCTCAGGGGTTGAGTGCCAGCTTGTGAATCAAAGGGTCACCGGTTCAATTTCCAGTCTAGGGTACATGCCTGGGTTTCCAGCCAGGTCCCCAGTGGGGGGCACATGAGAGGCAACCACACGTTGACGTTTCTCACCCTTTCTTTCCCTCTTCCTTCCCCCTCTTTAAAAAATAAAGTAAATAAAATCCTTAAAAATAAATAAATAAATAGGCTGAAATTGACAGGCAAATGTCACTAAATATTGTGCTCTATAGCTGAGCTATTGATAAATGTTGGGCAGAAGAAGTTCAAGTTCTTGCTCTTTTATAAATACCAAAAAGTCAGTGAGCACAACAGCCTTTGGATTGATAAGTCCTTGCAATGAACTTTCCATACTGGGATCCCATATGTTCCTGGCATAGTGTTATTCCCTGGAGTTATACACGAACATAGAAAGTAATTGCTGTTTTTGTAGTGTTTCAAGACAAATATGCAATAAATGCATAAAATGGAGTGTTGTATATGCATAAATATATACCAGAGTTGCACAGAGGGGGAGCTGAAGGTAGCATTAAACTACTGTGTGTAGAAGTTAGGAGTCAGGAGATTAGAAGGTCAGAGGTCAGGGATCAAGGGAAGGCTTCACTCTGAGGAGTTTGGGAGGCAGTTCCGTCGTGGTAAAATAAACACCCACCACTCCGTAACATGTTTCTTGTTGCCATGTTGGGTGCCAAGAAGAAAGTGAAATGTGATTTAGGATAGCCCATCTAGTGGCAGCTTTGGGATCCTAGATGTCATTCATATGTATATCCCTGAAGTGAGGGAGAGGCCTTGGCAGTCCTGGGTGAGCCTTTGGGTGACCTGTGGATAGGAAACCTTGAGTTCCACATATTGCATTAGCTCCCTGCCCAAGTTTGACAGATTCTCCCCCTCATGATCTGAACCCACTCCCCATACTCAGAGCTGGAAATGTAGATTCTCATGCTTTCCACCTTCCTTCCTACTGGGGCAGGTGTGGGACTTACATGTTGCCAGTCACAGGTTTTGCAGGCTCTGAATAACAAGCAGGAACCTGTGGTGGGTAGAGAGGGTGGGGCCATGGGTAGTGTCTGTGGGCAGCCAGCCCTGCATGAACTTGGGCTTTGCATCTGAAGGCACCAGATGTGTAGTTCTCTGCCTCTTCCTGAGTGCTGCTAGTCAGTCATCCCATATACATTTTTTTTAATCCTCACCCAAAAACATTTTTTTCATTGCTTGAGAGAGGGAGGCAGAGAGGAAGGGAGAGAAAGCAACATTGATTCGAGAGAGAAGCATGAATTGGTTGCCTCCCTTACCCACTGGGACTGGGGATAGTACATGCCCAGACTAGGGATCAAACCTGCAACCAAGGTATATGCTCTGACTGGGAATCAAACTCACAACCTTTTGGCTACTGGACAATGCTCCAACTGAGCCATACCAGCCATGGCATTCTTTTTTTTTTTTAATTACTTTATTGTTGTTCATTTACAGTTGTCTGCATTTTCCCCCCACCACTCCCCCCACCTCAGCCAATCCCACCCCCCCTCCCCCGCTGCACCCTCCCCCTTGGTTATGTCCATGTGTCCTTTATAGTGTTTCCTGGAAACCCTTCCCCCCACTGTTCCCTCCCCCTTTCCCTCTGGCCATTGTTAGATTGTTCTTAGTTTCAATGTCTTTGGTTATATTTTGTTTGCTGTTTTCTTTTGTTGATTATGTTCCAGTTAAAGGTGAGATCATGTGGTATTTCTCCCTCACCTCCTCTCTTATTTCACTTATCATAATGTTCTCTAGTTCCATCCATGCTGTTGCAAAGGGATGGATCTCCTATGGCATTCTGTATACTTTTTAGTTGCCTGAATACAATGCAAAATTAACTCAGAAGCTGATAAAAAATGCTGCAATTTGGAAAGGTGTTTCAGAACATTCCAATAAAACAAGTGATAAATTACAAACTCCTATTTGGGAGATATATAAAGTATATCGGTTTTAGTCAACTTTAAATTTATTGATTAAAGCAACAAACTTTAACCTTTTTTTATTTCCTGACACACAAACTAATTAGCTAAAATTCTGATGCACACTAAAAAATATATTTTGCCAATTTGCCAAAAAAAACTAGGTTTAGTTTTGATTCAATAGTTTTTTATTTGAAAATCTAAGGAAAAAGAGATTGGTGCCCCTGACTTAATAGTCAGGTATTGCATGTTTTAAAAATTCTTGTAGCACACCAATTGAAAATCACTGGATTAAAGAAAATATACAGATAAAACAGTAGTGAATACAAGAATATGGTAAAGGTGAGTTGTGAAATTAATAGATTTTTTTTCTGACACCAATAAACCATTTGCATCCAAACCCAATTACTTTCTATAAATATGCTCTCTGCCCTGACCAGGTAGCTCAGGTGGCTAGTGTCATTCTGATACTATAAGGTTACAGGTTGGATACCTGATCAGGGCACATACAAGAATCAATCAGTGAATGCATAAATATGTGGAGGAACAAATCTCTCTCTCTCTCATTCTGTCTCTCCCCCCCTCTTCTTTCTCTAAAATCAACAAATAAGAACAAAAATAATACGCTTTCTTTTTTTAATATCAATTTCGGCTTTCTTTATTTATTTTTATTAAAGATTTTATTACTTTACTATTGTTCAATTACAGTTGTCTGCGTTTTTCCCCCACCACTCTCCCCCTACCCCAGCCCAACCCACCTCCCTTCCTTGCTCCAACCCTCCCCCTTGCTTATGTCCATGTGTCCTTTATAGTGGTTCCTGAAAACCCTTTCCCCCACTGTTCCCTCCCCCTTCCCCTCTGGCTATTGTTACATTGTTCTTAATTTCAATGTCTCTGGTTATATTTGGTTTGCTTTTTTCTTTTGTTGATTATGTTCTAGTTAAAGGTGAGATCATATGGTATTTGTCTCTCACTGGGTGGCTTATTTCACTTAGCATAATGCTCTCTAGTTCCATCTACGCTGTTCAAAATGTACGAGCTCCCTCTTTCTCTGCTGCGTAGAATTCCATTGTGTAAATGTACCATAGTTTTTTGATCCACTCATTTACTGATGGGCACCTAGGTTGCTTCCAGCACTTGGCTATTGTAAATTGTGCTGTTATGAACATTGGGGTGCATAGGTTCTTTTGGATTGGTGTTTCAGGGCTTTTAGGGTATAATCCCAGCAGTGGAATTGCTGGGTCAAAAGACAATTCCATTTTTTGTTTTCTGAGGAAATTCCATACTGTTTTCCACAGTGGCTGCACCAGTCTACAATCCCACCAACAGTGCTCTAGGGTTCCCTTTTCTCCACATCCTCTCCAACACTTGTCTGTTGATTTGTTTATGATGGCCATTCTGACAGGTGTCAGGTGGTATTTCATTGTGGTTTTAATTTGCATCTCTCTGATGGCTAGTGATGCTGAGCATCTTTTCATATGTCTCTGGGCCCTCTGTATAATCTCCTTGGAGAAGTGTCTGTTCAAGTCTTTTGCTTACTTTTTAATTGGGTTTTTGGTCTTCCTGGAGTGGAGTCATGTGAGTTCTTCATATATTTTGGAGATTAACCCCTTGTCCGAGGTATCATTGGCAAATATAGTTGGTTCTCTTTTCATTTTAATGCTGTTTTTTTTACCCATGCGGAAGCTTTTTAATTTGACGAGGTCCCATTTGTTTATTCTTTTCTTTATATCCCTTGCTTTAGGTGACATATCATTGAAGATATTGCTGTGTGGAATATCTGAGATTTTCCTGTCAATGTTTTCCTGTAGGACTTTTATGGTGTCACGACTTACGTTTAAGTCTTTTATCCACCTTGAATTTACTTTTGTATATGGTGTAAGTTAGTGGTCGAGTTTCATTTTTTTGCATGTAGCTGTACAGTTTTCACAACACCATTTGTTGAAGAGGCTATTTTTATTCCATTTTATGCTTATTCCTCCTTTGTCGAATATTAATTGACCTCAGAGACTTGGGTTTATTTCTGGGCTCTCTGTTCTGTTCCACTGATCTATGTGTCTATTCTTATGCCAGTTCAAGGCTGTTTTGATTACAGTGGCCTTGTAATAAAGTTTGATATCAGGTATTGTGATCCCTCCTGCTTTGTTCTTCTTTCTCAGAATTGCTGCAGCTATTTGGGGTCTTTTATGGTTCATATAAATTTCTGAAATGTTTGTTCTGTATATGTAAATTATGTCATTGATATTTTAATAGAGATTGCATTGACTCTATAAATCGCTTTCGGTCATATGGACATTTTGATGATGTTAATTCTTCCAAACCATGAGCATGGTACATACTTCCATTTGTTTATGTCTTCCTTAATTTCTCTCTTCAGTGTTGTATAGTTTTCTGAGTACAGGTCTTTTACCTCCTTGGTTAGGTTGATTCCTAGGTACTTTATTTTTCTTATTGCTGTATCAAACGAGATTTTTTTTCCTGATTTCTGCTTCTGATGTTTCATTGTTAGTATACAAAAATGTCTTTGATTTCTGAATATTGAATTTGTATCTCACTGTTTTGCTAAATTCACTTTGGTCAAGCAGTTTTTTAGTGGAGTCTATAGGATTTTCTATGTACACTATTATGTCATCTGCAAACAATGACAGCTTTACTTTCTCCTTTCCAATTTGGATACCATTCAAGTCTTTTTGTTGTCTGATTGCTGTGGCTAGGACTTCCAATACTATGTTGAATAGGAGTGGTGAAAGTGGGCATCCTTGTCTCATTCCTGATCTTAGTGGGAAAGCTCTAAGTTTTTGCCCATTGAGTATGATGTTGGCTGTAGGTCTCGCATATATGGCCTTTATTATGTTGAGCAATGCTCCTTCTATTCCCATTTTTATAGGTATTTTATCATAAATGGGTGCTGTCTCTTATCAAATGCTTTTTTTCACATCTATTGCTCTGATCACGTGATTTTTGCCTTTCGTTTTGTTTGTGTGGTGCATCACATTCATTTATTTGTCAATATTGCACCATCCTTGCATCCCTGGGATGAATCCCACTTGATCATGGTGTATGATCTTTTTAATGTATTGCTGAATGCGGTTTGCCAATATTTTGTTGAGGATTTTAGCATCTAAGTTCATCAGTGATATTGGCCTAAAGTTTACTTTCTTGGTTATGTCTTTATCTGGTTTTGGGATTAGGATGATGCTGGCTTCATAAAAAGAGTTTGGGAGTCTTCCATCATCTTGAATTTTTTTTTGGAATAATCTGTGAAGGATGGGGGTTATCTCTTCCTTAAATGCTTTGTAAAATTCTCCTATGAAGCCATCTAGTCCAGGGCTTTTATGTGTTGGAAGCTCTTTGATTACTGCTTCAATTTCATTTGCTGTTATTGGCCTGTTCAGGTTTTGTGCTTCTTCTTTCAATTTTGGAAGATTATATTTTTCTAGAAATTTATCCAATTTACCTAGGTTTTCAAATTTCTTGGCATATAGTTCTTCATAGTAATTTCTTACAATCCTTTGTATTTCTGTGGTATCAGTTGTAATCTCTCCTCTTTCATTTCTGATTGTGTTTTTTTTGTGAAATCTTCCTTTTTACCTTGATGAGCCTGCTTAAACACTTGTTGTTTTTATTTATCTTTTCAAAGAACCAGCTCCTGGGTTTATTGACCCTTAGACTTGTGCTTTTAGTCTCTATGTCATTTAATTCTGCTCTGATCTTGATTATTTCCTTCCTTCTACTTGCTCTGTGCTGTCTTTGTTGTTGTTCTTCTACTTCTTGTAGGCGTTGGGTTAGGTTGTTTATTTGAAATGTTTCTATCTTTTTTAGGTAGGCCTGTATTGCTATGAACTTCCCTCTCAGGACTGCCTTTACTGTATCCCATAAGTTTTGGATTGTTGTGTGTTCATTTTCATTTGTTTCCAGACACTTTTTGATTTCTTCCCTAATCTCATTCTTGAGCCATTCATTGTTTAATAGCATGCTATTCAATCTCCATGAGTTTAAGTGTTTGGGGTTTTTTCCTTGAGGTTGGTTTCTACTTTCAGTCTTTTGTGGTCAGAGAAAATGTTTGATATGATTTCAATTTTCTTGAATTTGTTGAGATTTGTTTTGTGTCCTATCTTTGAAAATGTCCCATGTGCATTTGAAAACAATGTGTATTTCACTTCTTTGGGGTGAAAGGCTCTATATATATCAGTTAAGTCCATTTCATCTAGGGCTTTGTTCAATGCCACAATATCTTTGTTGATATTTTGTTTGGAAGATCTGTTCATTTGTGACAGTAGGGTGTTAAAATCCCCTACTATAATTGTGTTGCTGTAAATATCTTTCTTGAAGTTCTCCAAGGTTTTCTTTATATATTTTTGTGCTGTTATGTTGGGTGCATATATGTTTATAATATTTATTTCTTCTTGGTGGATTGTCCCCTTGAGTATTATGAAATGACCTTCTGGGTCTCTTTTTATGGCCCTTGTTTTGAAGTCTATTTTGTCCAATATTAGTATTGCTACCCTGGGTTTTTCTTTTTTTTTCTGTCCGTTTGCTTGGAATATTAGTTTCCAGCCCTTCATTTTCAGTCCATGCAAGTCTTTTGTTCTAGGGGGGTCTCTTGTAGGTAACATATGTGTGGATCATGTTTTTTTATCTATTCAGGTATTCTGTGTTTTTTGATTGGGGCATTGTCACGGTCCCATACAGCAGGACTGCGTGTTTTGTGGAATGCTTGTCCTCTATCCCCAGACAAGTGACGAACAAATTCACGCAAACTAAAGAAATCCGGTGGAGAAAAGGGATGAGTGGCCGATCTCTCAATGATCAAGAGAGAGGGCTGGCCTGACCACTCTCTCCGTGAGAGAGAGGGCCCATGTGGTCGCTCTCCCACAGACAGAGAGGGGGCCCTTGACCCTTGCCTGGACAGGCTTTTATTGATGCTCCAGGATGGTTCTCATTAACTATGCACAGGTTCGCTTTGGGTGGATACGGTTTACAGATAACAAGGGAAAGAATGTCGCCAGTTGCAAGGAGAAAGGTCATCTACAAATGTAAAGGAGAGAAGGCTGGGCTGTTTACATTCGTGCTTGGGAAGTCTAGCACAAGTCACAGTGAACTTCTACACTTTCCATCCCAGGTGAGGGAGTTCTTGCAAGAGCAAGTTTCAAAGTGGCCTAGGTACAATGCAGGCCTGATTACCCACGGGATACCTATCCATGGATGTGATCTGCACACCACACGTGATCTGGACTGCGTTCAGAACCAGAGCTGAGTCACAGGCCACATCACACATGAAAAGGTTCCCCATAATTCCCCCTTTGTTTTTAGTTATGAGGCTACAATTGCCATTACCAGGTTGAATGGTCCCCTATATTTTTCCTTTTATTTTTAGCTAGGACCGCTATAGATCCCACAAACCTTACTACTTGCTGGTCCCTTTCATGACCCTGGGAAAATAATTTGCAAATTCAGTGAAGTACACAAAGCATTATTAGAACCAGTAAACAACCAGCACCAGTCTTTTGATTGTCACAGAGGGCTTGAAAGACCTCTTGCTTAGTCCAGCATTGAATGTCCTGCAGCTGTTGATGTAATTCTAGCTGCAATTTATCAGTTTGTCCTTTTAAATTGGTAGAAAAAGTCCCCTTTAGGTGATGTTAAATATCGCCCCAGGATTACTGGTTGGAATTCCATCTCAGTGGGATGACACAGCTTGGAGAATCCTGGAGCAGGAGGGTCCAATGGGGTGGAGGTGGATCGCTGCCAGGGAAGCCTTTTCTATAATATGGCTTCATCTTCTTCGTCAGCAGCTTCCAAAGGTCCTTCTAGAGAGGAAATATAAGCCTACCCTCTTCCCCAAGTTAATAGTGCAACTGGGCCTTTTCATTTTACTTCCCTTAATGGGTCTTTGTATAAGGACCAAAGGTTGAGGGCCTGGAGCCCTGTTTTGCACAAGGTGTTTGTCTATGGGTGACTTTAAATTATCATCACAATTCAAAAAAATTGTATGTATATATTGCCAGCATGGTTAAATTCCTGGGGGATATTTTCTGACTCTCCCCTGTTTGTTTATTTAATGATGTTTTAAAGGTTTGGTGAGCTCTTTCAACAGTTGCTTGACCTGTAGGATTATAGGGCATACCTGTTTTATATTGAATTCCCCATTTTTCTTAAAAAAGCCTGAGTGGTTTGTGCAATATATTTCAGGTCATTATTAGTATTGGTTTCTTATGGAAGGCCTAGGTGGCTGAAAGCCTCAAGCTTTAACATTCTTTGCTGATTCCCCACTGAGGTGAGTGGTCTGTAGAGCACCTGAGTTAGTGTCTGCCTGGAAAGACAGGTACCCTGCTGTTTCTGCAGCTGCAATGAGTTTGAGCAGCAAGTTAATTTACTGTTTTCGAGACCTGATATTTCTTAGGTCTAGAATTTACAGTATTTCAAGACTAGATGTTTATTATTCCTCTTACTTTCTTTTTACAACATACATAATTCTCGTAACATTCCAAAATAAGTATAATTTCTTTTAAAACTTAAGCCTGATTAGATTCCCCAACATTTGACTTAAAGAGTATATTATGAAATGAATAGGGAGATAGTGAATAACATCTGTTTGCCAAATTATTTGAGGTTGCAACCCTCTGGGGTTAACACGTAGAGTAGGGTGATTTGCACTCCCCCAGAGTGAAGAAGTTTCTGCCCCAGATGTTAAGTGGGGTGAGAAGTTAGAAAGGCTGAATTCGTCCAACTTTCCTGTTTGTACCAAAAACATTTAAGATACTACATACTTTTTTCAGGGTTGAGAAATGTCCCCTACTCCAGTTGTAGAAATGCAAACAAAATAGAAATCCCTTTTTTAAAATTAAGCACTTTTGGGCCTCCCAAAGGATGGAGGCTGTTGTTGTTCCTTATCTCAGGGAAGACCTGGCTCCTTCCTTCAGACGTGCTGCCTGCACCGGTTCTAAGTTTGCTGCTGGGCTAGGTGCTGTGCGGAACTCCAGCCTCCGGGATGGACCCGGTGGCGGTGGCCCAGGACTGGCCCCAGCAGCGGGGGACCAGCCACAGCCGTGGTGGCTGACCACACCCTGGTGCTGGGTGCAGGGGAAGGTTGCTTCTGCGCATCGGGAGGAGGGGGAGTGAGGAGAATCAACTCCCTCCCTCCTCCCTCGGCAGACAGACTCAGCCCTGCTGCGCTGCGAGTGCGCACACTCCTGCGTCCCCGCTGGGCTCACCTGGTGAGGCCCTGGGCTCGCTGCAGCTGTGGCGACCAGCGAAGGGAGCCTGGCTGGCGCACATCGGTCCCTTTTTTTTTTCCCAAGCTTTTTCTGATTATGAGGGCTTCCCTGCCCTGCTTTTCCCCATATTTCCAAATCTAAAGATCCCTTATCTAGGAGACATCCAGCAGCCTAAAAAGCTGCTGAATTGGCCTAAAACATTGCTCCTATTCTTTAGAAGAGCCCAAGAGGTGGCTTGAAACAAAGGATTTGCTGAAATGCTTGTAAATAGCCCTTTAACCAGCTACTGTCTCAAATGCTGATTAGAGGGAAAATGTTTGCTCTTTCTCCCAAGCTGAGATCTAGTTGGGGGTTGTGCCATGGGGATGGGTTTGGGAGAGACAGAGCAAGGCTCCTGTTTACTAAAGAGGGTACGGAGATAACGCAGAAGTAACACAGAGATAATGCAGAAATAACGCGATCACAAGAGGGCGACCTAGGAAGAAATCTCTTTTCCCTGAATGCCAACACACCCCACGACCTTACCGAGAAGCCTCGGTGTTGTTGGCCCTTACCTGGGCTGATGCGTGTGCGTTTCCACCACATCGGTGTGTTGGTTCCACAACTGCGGCTCGAAGCCTCCAGTCGTCCCTATTCCTGGGCGCCAGATGTCGCGGTCCCAGCCAGCAGGACCGCATGTTGTTGTGGAATGCTTGTCCTATATCCCCAGACAAGTGACGAACAAATTCACTCGGACTAAAGGAATCCGGTGGAGAAAAGGGATGAGTGGCCAATCTCTCAATGATCAAGAGAGAGGGCCGGCCTGGCCACTCTCTCTGTGGGAGAGAGGGCCTGGGTGGACGCCGCTCTCCCACAGACAGAGATGGGGGGCCCCTGCGCCTCACCTGGACAGGCTTTTAGTGACACTCCAGGATGGTTCTCATTAACTATGCACAGGTTTGCTTTGGGTGGATACCTTTTACAGATAACAAGGGAAAGAATGTTGCCAGTAGCTTCAAAGAGAAAGGTCATCTACAAATGTAAAGGAGAGAAGGCTGGGCTGTTTACATTCGTGCTTGGGAAGTCTAGCACAAGTCACAGTGAACTTCTACACTTTCCATCCCAGGTGAGGGAGTTCTTGCAAGAGCAAGTTTCAAAGTGGCCTAGGTACAATGCAGGCCTGATTACCCACGGGAAACCTATCCACAGATGTGATCTGCACACCACACGTGATCTGGACTGCGTTCAGATCCAGAGCTGAGTCACAGGCCGCATCACGCATAAATAGGTTCCCATAGGACATTTAATCCATTTATGTTTACAGTTATTATTGATAGGTACTAATTAATTACCATTTTTTGGTCATGTGTTCCTCTCTCACTATTTTTCTTCCTGTTCTTAAAGCAGATCCTTAGCATCTCTTGCAGAGCTGGTTTATGGGAGGTATATTCTTTGATTCTTCTTTTGTCTGGGAAGCTCCTTATTTGGCCTTATTTTAATTGAGAGCCTTGCTGGATAGAGTAGTCTTTGTGGCAAGCTTCTGGTTCTCATTACTTGGAATATTTCTTGCCATTCCCTTCTGGCTTGGAGCATTTTCATTGAGAAGTCAGCTGCTGGACTTATCAGGGCTCCCTTGTATGTTACTTCCTGTTTCTCCCTTGCTGCTTTTAAGATTCTCTCTTTGTCTTGGAGTTTTGCCATTTTAATTATGATGTGTCTTGAAGTGGGTCTCTTCGGGTTCCTCTTGATTGAGACTCTCTCACTTCTGGATTTGTGTGACTTTTTCTCACATAAAATTAAGGGAGTTTTCCATCATTACTTTTTCAAATGGGTTTTGTATCCCTTGCTCATCTTCTTCTTCTAGTATCCCTATTATATGGGTATTATTACATTTCATTTTGTCTTGCATTTCCCTTAGCCCCTCTTCATTCTTTCTGAGCCTCTTTACCTTTTCTTGTTCTTTCTGTTTTTTTTTTTTCTACCTTGTCCTCCAGCTCGCTAATCCGATCCTCTGCTTCATGGAGCCTGCTTTTGATTCCTTTTACTGTGTTCTTCAGTTCAGAAATTGTATTCTTCATTTCTTCTTG
>VMDR010023105.1:0-15806 GCA_007922815.1 Macrotus californicus | reverse complement strand
GCTGTAGCTGAATCTTTGATTAGACTTACTGTGCTATTCCCATAGTTAGGACAGCAATTCTAGAGACTTACAATGATTCAGTTATGATTTTTCATCTAACTTGTCTTATTTCTGTAATTCTGTATTCAAGGTAATATTGGAGAGTATGTGTACCTTGCCAAGGAGCACCTTGTCGTTTTTAGCATTCTGACATCCAGCATGGTGTTTGGTGCTTAAAAGGCCCAGCAGCAAATATTTGTTAAATACTTTCGTAGAATTTACATCGAGATTTCTGTTTTAGCTTTAAATGTAGCTGGGTTCAAATCACAGAACAGGGTTATTATGGCATGCAGTCCTATAAATATCTGACAAAGATGGAAATTAAGACATTATAGTTGTGTGGCCCATTTTCTAAAATGCCTAAATGTTTAGGTAGCTGATGACTTTTATCTTCATTTAGGATCTGTCATTCACCAATGATGTGTAAGCTTGGAAAAGCCCTGGTTTAGACCTTCACATGCCAGAGGAGCTGGGTACTTTTTGCAGTACAAATAGGTGGGACAAAGATGGGTATGTCAGGGCAGTCTTCGTTTTGAAGATAGGATTCTGCATTGGGAGTTTCTAAGTTACATTTAGAGTTCTGCTCAGTGAATTTGGTCTGGTGAGGCTCCATGGAATCAGCTTCTGAAGCTGTTATGTTTAGAGAAACTTAAGCAACATGCTCAAAGTTTGGTGGTGGGTTTTTCAATTAAAAATCTAAACATTTTTAGACTGTTGTAAAGATCCCAATTATACAAAGCTCCAGGAATGGAGAATGTAAATTATATATTTGTGCTTTATTATAATGTAAAAATGTTAAACTGTAGAGCAGATTTTGGAGTGGTTATTTGCTTTAGAGAATGTCTAACTTATGTGCAAGTAAAATTATTCAATTTACCAAAGTGTTATTTACACAAACTTTTTAGGAAGTTAGTTACACAAGGTTGAGGTTTATCTGAGGTTGTAAAAACACATTACTGAATAGTGTAATTTCTTATTGCTGCATAAAATGTTTTACTGACATCAGTAGAATTAACTAATACCATAAGTTGTACAAATGAACATGACTAGATCTTTCCCATTCCCTTTCTAGTCTGAGTTGAATGATTCTAACAAATCTGATATTGAGAGAACCCCTTGAAGGGAAATAATGCTTATGTACTAATGATTTTATTTTTCACATTTCTCTGTGGAAATGGATACTTTTAAATTAGATAAATATTCCAAGGCTTTTTCTGGAATATTTTGTCCTCTCAAAAAGAAGTTATTACTTCAGTTATAATTTCCTAGCAAACTGTTTCTGTCTAACCAGCTTCATGAGGAAGTATTTCTTCTGTCATGAAAAACTTTCACAAAAACCTTCTACTGTTACTGGTATCAGGAAGACAAAGCAATAACTAAGCATAATGAGACTAGAAATATGATTAGTATGGTGGATTATGATTTTATTTATAACTATATATTCCTAAAGTCTAGTTTTGAACTTAAAAGTTTCTGTATTTACTTAAGGACCAAGAAATTAATTGGCCAAGTAATCTGTTTATTCCCAAGGACTGTATAACATGGGTGTACATGTGTGTATGAGAGAGAGGGCCCCGATGCTTTCTCCACACAAAGCAGAGATTCCTCGTCATCTTTTATAACACTTTAAATAATTTTAACTGCTGAGTGGTAGTGACTTGGGGATCTTGCTTATCTCATTAAGATAAAACCAATAGATAGCTAACTAGATACAATTCTGAACATTTTCCTTGTGACTATGGGGAACTTCCTATTTATAATATTACAATTATATTTCTTTACCGGAGGCATGTCTTTAGTATAAACCTCCTTTTCTGAATCAACTAACATAGTTTAGAATGACAGTCCAACTATCTGTAGTTTAGTTTTCTCAACAAATGTGTGATTATTTTCTCTGCTGGAGTTAGCTTTGTGTGTTTGGAGCAGGAGATTGTGTTGGTATTTGAATTTAGACTTGAAACAAGATTGCATTTCTGCTGACTGGAGTGGTTCTTTTTATAGGTGGTACCTGTGTATACAAATTAAAATAGACATAATTCTTATATTCTGCAAGTTTAAATATCCAAATATTTTAAAATATCATTATAACTGGTTTTTGGATGGCTTGCTTATGCTCTTTACCTTCTTGCTGGTTTTGTTACCATTTGTATAAAAAAATTTTAAAGTGAATTCAGCCTCTGTTTCACAGAATAGACTATATCATACTCCCCAAGCTAACATACTTTTATGAAAAAATGGTCTACTTTATTTTTCTGTGCTATGAGTAACAATAATTTATTAATAAATTTTACCCTATTTAATTCAAAATTTTGGTCATGTGTTTTAATTATTCATATGCAAGAATAATTAAAGTAGAAACACAGTAATATGATTAGAAATACAGTTAGTGAGATGATCGAAAGGTTTAAGTTTAAACTCAGAGACTTGGTACAGAGTGGAGTTGAACGGTTGCCTTTACTGAGCTAGGTTCTTGTTTCCTGCCAGCATGGCCGTTGACTTCCTCTTCGTTTCTCCGTCCTAATGACCACTGTCTCTTGTCCCATCTCTTCAGAGTTATCTCCTGAATTTGGTGGCTTCTCTCCATTCCCTTCACACCTTCACTATTACTTGTTCCTTGGGCTGTTGGAACTACCGCCTCTTAAGTGGTTTCCCTTTCTGTTAGGCCCCCATCTTTAATGTAGCTATTGCACTACTATAAACCCAGTCTTTCTTTACAAAAAGAAAAATGTTTCTGAAATTCAAAATTCTTAGTTTGACATAAAAGACTCATCTCAGCATCCTCCTTTGTGTGTACCTTTAGGTCTTTGCAAACGAAACTCACTTGTTTATTGAAAACGCTATTATCCTTTTATAACTCCATATTTGGAATACATGTCCCTTGTCAGGGTAAAGTAAGACAGATTACCTTAAATCCGATTAAGTTAGATTATCCTATTTGTAGTGACAGTTCATGATAATTCAGTGAGACTCACTGTAAAATTTGGCTCAGACTATCTCCAAGGGTAATTTAGACAAATGAAGTTAAGCCCTTCTGTAACAGATTTCTCTGTACTTCCCAAACCCTATTTTCTCTCCCTCTTGATGCCACATCTAGTCTGTGTTTCCTACCCTTGCGATTAGGTAAGGCTAAATGACATACAACACTTTTCATCCTTGTTCTATAAAAAAGCCCTAGTTTGATCCTCCTGATTTTCTTTCCTCATCAGCCAGCTGTGTGCAGAGATTCTAGCAGAGGACTCCATTGCAGGCCATAGGGGATGGTGAAGTCACAAGGTGAAGGAAATCTAAGCTTTCTGAATGATCCCGTGGAAGGCCGTCTGTCAGCCATGAAGATACACATTGGGCTTTTATTGTGATAAGGCACTAATTTTTAAAAATTGTAGCTACTAGCATCAGCAACTTGACCGCACCTCAGAGTTTTTGAAAAAGGTGGTCTACCAGCTGCCCACTACTGGAGCCACTTTGGAGTTTATCTCGGGAATCCCACTCTTGCTCCATCTGACCCATCACGCTGGCAAGTGGGGTTCACTGTGGTCAGTGCTTCTGTCAATGCCCAAGAAACATTTCATCAAGGTGATTGTGTGAACTTGCTGGAATGTGTTTATTGTTACATAATTTGCAATTTTGTTCAACCAGAGATGCTGTATAACTACCCTTTGATTAAAAACTTAAAAGACCATTTTTCAAAAAAGTTCAGAGCTGTTTTAAAAAGCAAGAGTAAGTAGACTTGTGGAAATAAGTCCATGGCCTTTCAGAATTCCTGGCAGGACAAGAAGTTTAGTGTGTTTGTTAAATGGGTCTTATTATTTCATAGAAACACATTAAGTTTCTTGAATATGCACTATATAAAAGTACAATATTATATGAACCTATCGTAATCACCTGTTTATGAAATTCCTGAGCATAGAAACATAGTTTTTTATATAAGTGTGGAAAATAGGATTGCCATAGGGCCTGAATTCGTGTTATTTTTGTTCCTGTTTTGCATTTTATTCACAATGATTGTAGATGGACCTCCCACACAGAATACTGTCCTTGGGTAAAGAGGTCCAGAATGCATGCCAGGTGCTTTCTAGTTTTTGAATATTTGTTTCATAAAGACTAAGGAAAGGATAGATAAATGATGTCCAGAGGTTTAACGTATGTTTCTTGAGTAGCTGTGTTGAGTGTTACCAAAACAAATAAACAAAAAGACAGAAAAGCCTTCATTTTAGGAATGAGCCCACCCTCTGGTAGACTCTTAGGTTAATCATCTGGGCACAAATGAAACAGATTAGTGAATGGTGGAGGGCTCTTCTTTACTGTCTTTTTCTCCAGTAAAAGGAGGTTAGTTAAAATATGCAGCACTTCCCCCTTATCCGTGGTTTCACTTTCTGCAGTTTCAGTTTCCAGTGGTCAACTGCAGTCCGAAAATGCTAAATGGAAAATTGCAGAGAGAAACAGTTCATAAGTCTTACATTGGATGTCATTCTAAGTAGTATGATGAAATAACACCCGTCCCGTTCTGTCCTGCCCACCCAGGACCTGAATCACCCATTTGTCTAGTGCATCCACTCAGTGCATGTGCCCTGCCTGCCAGTCACTTAGTGGCTGTCTTGGTTATCAGCTCAGCTGTCTAGGTATCACAGTGCTGGTACTGAAGTCACCCTTATTTTACTTAATAGTGACCCCTAAAGCACAAGAGTAATGATGCTGGCAATTCTGATATGCCAAAGAGAAGCTGCAAAGTGCTTTCTTTAAAAGAAACGGTGAAAGTTCTGACTTAAAAAGAAAAAATTGCTGAGGTTGCTAAGATCTACAGCAAGAATGAATCATCTATGAAATAGTGAAGAAGGAAAAGGAATTCTGTACTAGATTTGCTGTTGCATCTCAAACCGCAAAAGTTACGGCTTAGTTGATAAGTGCTTAGTTAAGATGGAAAAGGCTTTAAATTTGTGGGTGGATGACATGAACAAAAAAGCGTGTTCCGATTGACAGCCGTGTGTTGTGTCAGAAAATACTGAGCTCGTACAAAGACTTCAGCCAGGGATACCCTGAAACGGGCGACACCAGGCAAGTAAGGATGGTACACAGGTTTAAGAGTGGGTTTGGCATCTTATCACTTCATGTCATCACAAGAAGAGGAAAGGTGAGTATAGCATAGTAAGATATTTGCGTAACTTTTCTTATTTTGATAATTCTATTTTATTAGTTATTAATCTCTTACTGTGCCTAACTTACAAATTAAAGTTTATCATGGGTATGTATGTATAAGAAAAAACATTGTATACGTAGGATTCGGTACTATCTGTGGTGTCAGTCAACCACTGGGAGGCTTGAAGAGCCTCCCCCATGGATAAGGGGGCACTGCTATAGGTGGAGAGAGAGAAGCGAGTGATTTGGCCTCTTTGAAAAAAAGTTAACTGCTGTATTTATAATCTTTGAACGTATATTTTTCAGTGTTCGTTTTATATCAACCCCGTGTAAAAAGGGTTCAAAAAATCCTAATTAGAGGTGAAGAGGAAAATCCAGTTTACCTATCTTTTTGTATACTTAGCATGGTTTTGCTTCCCTCCTACATTAAGTCTTCCCAGTACACCTGGAGGTGTTCAGTGTTTTTATTCCAAATGCCCCAGCGATTCTAAACTATATCCAAACTATAGCTGAGTCATGCTGTATCCAAAACTACAGCCTGATATTTGTTCACTTCTATTATATAAGGAAAAAACTTCGATGCAATAACAGTACACTCCGGAAGTTAATGACTTTAGTCCATTTGCACCATCTTGACTGCAGTACAGTTCAGTCAATACTATCAATAAACTGTTTTTGACTGAGATTATAATGGCCAGTTCTGTGGCTGTTCCAGAAGAATAAGGTGTGATGCTCTTCTAAAATATTTTATGACACTTTTCCCCTACATTTGCTCATGACACTAGTAATTTTATTTTTCGTTAAGTTGCTTTTAGTCCTCGGGAATGTTTCCTGGCAAGCTCTTTTGCACAATATTTGTAGAATTGTTGAGGTGTGGAAGGTGCTCTGTGTTTGCAGACACAGAGCTGGCTTTTACCATGTTCCGTTTTACTCCGTGGCCTCCACAAAGGTGTCATTTGTGCAGGACGCTTTCCTTCAGGATGTTTCCTGCAGCTTTTGGCCATTTCCGACTTTAATGAAGCATTCAATTCTGGATTAACTTCTGCTTCACAGCTACATATTTGGTTCTTTGGTGTCAATATTTATGAAAGTAAATGCTAGAATAAACATCTGTGCTCACTTATTTCTGAAACCTTCATTCTTTTGAGCTTTTTGATTCTGGGTTTATTCTAGAGAAGTGTAGTTCGTTGTGCATTTCCCACTCAACAAAATGTTCACCATCGCTGGATTTAGGGACCCACTGTGAGGGGAAATACAGTTTGTAGGCTGGATTTCATTTACTAGGTTCTATGCATGAAGCAAATCGGTGGTACTAGACATGTTCCAGTACAGATGTCTGTTTACCATTTGCCTGGCAGTCATATCTTACTGAGGTTAAACAGTTATACTTTTCCTGGGCCTTTCCCCCTAATCTCCTCTACATGTAACCATGGAATTAACTACTTAACCCTAGTATTATGCTATCATGAGCTAATCTATAGTTATTATTACCTAAGCAAAGTGTTCATATCTTTGACTTAAATTTGAGTCTTACTTTTGTTTATAAATTGTATGTTGTTAAAATATATTTAGATTTTGAATTCTACCCATTTTTTGTGTAGATCTCATGAGAAATTTTTATTTGTCAGGGAGACTGTTGTCATCGCTCTTTATTCAGCTAGAGATGTGAAAGCTGACAATGTTTTTTTCAGATTCCTATTCAGAATCAGGAACTGTAGTCGTCACACAGATTTCTAAAGATGTCCTTTTACAGAGCATAAAATTGATTGTCCTTTTCCAGTAGTGATAAGACCTTTATACCAGAATGTTAATAGTCATAATCAATTCTTTCTTGGCCTTGGAAATTATTTTAGGACTCCTTGTTCTTTATTGATGTGCCCACTAGATGATGGGATTATGTGGAAAGAGCCTGGTTATTTTTGTCCCTTCAAAGGAGAGGCCCTGTTAGATTTGGCCCCTTGCAAGGTGAAGGTCCCCTGGAGGCTCCTTTCCATCTCGTCTTGTTGATGTAACTCTCTCTCTGCAAGCTCCTCAGTCCATTGCCCTGCCATTTCCCCTGGTAAACCCCACCTTTCCTCACTAAAGGCATTCTTCCTCCTCAGTCCTTTCCTGGTTCTTACTGCAGGCTTCCACAGGAGGTGCTTTGAAACTTGGCTGTCACTGCCAGCTTCGAGTGGGAGCGGATGGCAAGCATTCCTACTGATGCAGTGATTATGGATGCCCCATTTCAGTTCGTTTCTTCTCTAGATTAGAAAGGAGCTGATTTCTTTACTTGGTTATCTGGAAGAAAGTATACCCCTCTAAGACTAGCATCAGTTTTTCTGGGTCAGCACAATCAAAATATTGGAAGAATATTCAAATTAAAAAAATAAATACATATATCTGGTTCTAGGAGGAATTTAATAACCCAGATTTAGTTCAGATATTCTGTGAATTCATAGTCTTAAATTCACATGTGCTTAAAGAAAACTGAATTTCTGATTCTTCTCTGGGCATTTACGTTTAAGGCAAGATGAAGACTTGCCTTAGAGATATTGAGCTGCTGTCTTCTCCTTTCAAAGTTACTGCCTGTATGACTCACACCTCCCAGCAGTCCTTACATTAATTCCTTTCCAAACTGTCGGTTGTATGATGCTTACACTCTAATAGATTTTTTTAATCCTCACCCGAGGATATGCTTTTATTGATTTTAGGGAGAGAGGGAGGAAAAGAGGGGAGAGAGAGAGAAATGTCAATGGTTGCCTTCAATCTGCCACTCCACCCTCCCGACCCGGGATCGAACTCACAACTTAGGTATGTGCCCTGACCAGGGGTCAAACCCGCCATCAGTGTATAGAATGACACTCCGACCAGTCGAGCCATGCCGCCAGGGTGCTCTGATAGATTCTTCAGGAATGACTCACAGGAACTATATTCCTGGAGTTCTGCATACTTTAGCAAGAACTAAGATACTATAGTTTTTTTTTAAAGATTTTTTATATTTTATTTTTAGAGAGAGGAGAAGGGAGGGAGAAAGAGAGGGAGAGAAATATCAGTGTGTGGTTGCCTCTCACATGATCCTCACTGGGCCCTGGCCTGCAACCCAGGCATGTGCCCTGACTGGGAAGGGAACCAGTGCCCCTTTGGTCTGCAGCCCGCACTCAATCCAATCCGCTCAGCTGCACCAGCCAGGGCAGATACTATCATTTTTATCAATGGCTCTTATACTTGAAGGTTACTTTAGCTTTATTCAAATGTGTTTGGTGTAGGCTGTTGTGGATCATTTTCCCTAGGTATGTGTATGTTCTTGGAACGTGCCATTTCCAATTATATTTTTATTACAGTTCTTTGTTTTTTTGTTTTTTATTACTTTGGTCTTCAGGGACTCCTATTAGACATATGTTGGATTGTCTTGCTTATGTTACATATTTTATTTTGAAATCTTTATGCTTCTTCATTTTTTTAATTCTAAAATTTGTCTTATCTCCTGTCTTCTATTTTTGTCAAGGCATTACCCATTGTGTTTCTTGTAATTTAGTCTTCATTCCTGACACAGATTTTTCTTTTATTTCTCATGTTTCCTGAACTTTGTCATCTCTATTTTCATATCTCCCTAGCCCTCAAACACAGCATTTCTGAGTTCTAATTCTGTGGCTTCTCCTTGCTTCTATCATTAAAAAAGTTTATTTAGCTTATTTTGAACTGTGAGGTTACAATTTTTACATTATATAGACACGTATTTCTGGTATGCGTGTGTTAGCCATCGGGACATTATTTATCCTTTGTGCCCCTTTTCTGACATAATTATGTGGGATTAATCTGCTGTTCTTGTCTGTTACTGACTTTTTAAGTGAAATGAATTTTCCTATACATTCAGGACGGAGGGAGCATTCAGGATACCTTTTCTAGCTTCAGAGCTCCAATCCTTCCACTTCTGTTGTTTTTGTAAAAGGACTTTAAAAAAAAAATCTCTGCTGGTGTGATCCCAGCCTCCTTGACTTTCTTCCCCAGCTCTATCTCCACGGTCTGTTTTCTTTGTTTCTGTTTTGGTCATTGTTCTGTTCAGCTTGGATTCAACTCCCAGTAATTTCTCCTCAGAGTTGGACTCTAGTAGAAGCAGCTTTTGTTTGTGAAATTTGAGACTAGCCATGTTATTATGATATGTCAGGCTTTATTCACCTGCTGCCGTCCTGCACTCATCTGAAATTTGGATCCTGTTGAACCCCTTCCCAGTTTTGGCTCCTCTTCTCAGAATCACCCTTTACATTTACCCGTTAGTGATTGGTGTGGCCTTTTATTCTTAGGACCATCAAAAGCCCAAAGGCTTTCCTTCTGCTGCCTCTCACTAATTTTTTTAAAATTATTTTATTTGTTTTACGAGTACAGTTGTCTGCATTTACTAAGTGAAATAAGCCAGGTGGTGAGGGACAAATACCATACCATCTCACCTTTAAGTGGAACCTAATCAACAAAACAAACGAGCAAGCAAAATATAACCAGAGACATTGAAATTAAGAATAATCTCACTAATTTTTGATGCTTTTTCTCTGCTTGCTGACATTTGAAGTTTTTGTGGGGCTAATCTTTAGTTTGGCTATCCTCATTTCTCTGTTGTTATGGAGAGATATAAAATCTTTTCTGCTATCATCTTTCCCACTTTTAGAATATTTTGACAAAACTTTTATGTAAGGAACTCTCTTGAATATTGACTTATTGCTGTACTTAATGGACAAACAATGCTACATATATTAGAAACTTGTGATCATGCTAAAATGAAAACTAAGAAGCTAACGTATTATGAACTGAAAACTGTTACCGGGGATAATATAGAGTCAGGGGTGTGTGTGTGTGGGCGTGTGTATGTGAGTATTTCTGTATGTGTGGATGTATTGTATACCCCAAATGAAAGCAGCTGAAATTTTTAGTAGTTAACCTCTACTAGAAGAATTAATTTTTTTTCTATGTTGAACCTTCTTCCTTTTTTCTCATTAAAAGGTAAACCTTGGGGAAAATGCCTTTTTATAATCACAAGTTCAGGAAAATTATTCCCTACTTTGAAAATCAAGGACTTGTATTAGTAGTATTAATATTAATGGTTGTCATACTGTGGTCAAGATACTGCCTATTCTGTAACCTTTATTGTAGTCTTTTGTGTAGCCTTTATTGTAGTCTGCGTATTCTGTAGTCTTTATTGTTTGTTTTTCTTTTTAAATTGGGATATAACAGTGAATCAGTCTCATTTGGGTAAAAAACATTCCCAAGCTCTACCCATACTTTTTAACTAGAACTTAACTACTGTGAAACAAAATTTTGCAAAATAGTCTTCTGATTAAAGGAATATTTACTTTCACTTACAATGTTGCTTTTCATCTTTGATCCTCTTGTTTTGGTTGCTTTATAGTTGCTAATACTTTATGATTATTTCTTGAATGTTGAGCCCTTTACTCCTAATGGACTTTAGATATTTGGAATCTCTATTACTTGAATTAATTGGAAATTCATAAAGCTTATGGAACCATCTACTAATTATAGCTTTGCCAGGGTTCCTTAGAGGACTACAATTTTGCAATGAGAAAAAAATGAACTTAATAATGCTTAGCATCTTATCTGCCATATATGTAATTTTTTGTAGCTGCATTTCAAATGTCATTGCTCCATCGTAATTTGTTGTATGTTCTAACAGTACCATCTTAGTGAGTTTTGCTTTACAGCCTTGATCCAAAAATATACTCTTTTGGGTGTCCTTTGAAAATAGGCTGAAGGCCTTCCTCCAAGTGGCTTATTTCAGCTTATGTGCCGTTTGACACAGATTTGAGTGAGCTGTAAGCTAAAGAATCCTTCCTAAATGCCTGCTTGACTACATTTTTTTCATTGTTTTTCCTAACAGACCTCAAGTTACAGGCTGCGTCAGGCCTCATTTGGTCAAAAGCATGTTTGTTTCTCTTGTCGGCTTCTTGATTGGTTCCTTTCCAGATTTCTGTGGGGCAGCCATATGGTCATTTCTGCATGGTTTCTAGATTGCTCCTGTGGCAGGATTCCAGGTCTGGTTGATTAGTGTTTCAGAATCTGCTCACATTGAGATGACTCTAGTTTTTGCCCTTTAGTTCTGTTTTAGATAGAATATTCATATGCAGTGTCCTTCCTGTTTCTTATCTGAAGTTCCTTTGATTTTGATGATTTCATTTTATGTAGCCCTTGTATTTTGGCATATTTTCATCTTCTTATATGTCAAGAAAGAAAGACCTATAAAGGCCATTGGTGAAGTGCCTAAACTATGCTAATTTTGGAAAGCTAAATCTAGTAATAATTCTACTAGGTGATCAATATTAATTTACATTAGACTGGCTAAGAAGTATATCAGTCTCCTTTCTATATTTTTAAATTCTTAGTTGTACAGATCTTAAAATTTTTTAAAAATTTATTTTGGTAATGATGTTAAAACAAAAATTATTCATGACACTTGTTAATGAATGGTAAGGTAGACTTGTAGTGGGACTATCATAACTCTGAATATAACATGGAAAGATGGGAAATTATAGCCAAGGAGCAGTGTGTGTGTATGTGTGGGAGGGGGGAGAGGCAGGGGTCAGTGGATGGAAAATTACTAAGAGGAAAGACCATTGGGGTAAGGGAGGATTCTGGCTAAACAGACCTAACAGGATTGTTGCTGAAGGCAGGCCAGGTGATCAGACATCACCTGAGGGTGATGAAGGATGAAGAGCCTGATCAGATGTCAAGGGTGATCAGATACCGAGGGTGGGGAGTTCTGGTTAGACTGCCTTAGTAAGATTCTTGCTAAAAATGGACAATGCAGAGATGAACACGGACACTCAAAAGTTAGGGCCTAGTTAAGAAGAGTTCAGAGGAACCCAGCTAAAGTTTGGTGGAGGAGAGACTCTTCCTCAGTGATACTACATCTTGAAAAGGGAACCTTAGCAAATTTATCCTTAATCTCAGTGAACCAATAGCAGGAAATTCCCTGTTATTTACTTACGGCTCTTCTTGATGTCTACTAGGTTAGGAACTGCTGTATCATTTCAGGATATTGTAAGTTGAAGAAAAGCAACTTTCTGCCTTATATTCAGCCTCTGCTCAATGAATTTTTTTTTCGATGATGATGGTTGAAAGTATAATGTGAATGAGTTAAATTAGACGTCATGAATAACCATTGATTTTTCTATTAAAGATAAGATTGTTTAATAAACTAGCTATAACACTTTCAGACTTGGGCTTCAATTTTTAACCAAATGATTAAAATCTAAGTTTTACTTTGCTCATATATTTGATTTAATCTTGCTATGACATTTTCATTTTATAAAGGAACCTATTTAATATATTGTTTTCAGGCTTATATTGTTCAGGAAGTAAATTTTATTGTAGTTAACTTTTATTTGCATGCAAAGTGCCCTATTAGGGTGGGAGGGTCTCTTTCCAAATGCAGCTGTTTTCAGCTTTGTCTTTCTCTCATTTTTCTAGTGTTCCTAAGCATTCTGCTTAGAGTACTCCGTATTTAGGTTTGAAGTTTCCTATTGTCCTGACTGGCATTGAGTTTAGAATGTGAACCTTTAAAGGAGATGGATAGATGTTTAAATTGATTATATCCTACAGAGTTAGCTGCTAGTTATAGATTTCAAAGAACTCGTTGACTATTTTGCAGCAGGATTATAGTCAAAATTTTCAGTGCATCTACATAGAGTAGGTTATTGTCCAAAAGGATTTTATTTTTGAGTACCTGTAATTCTAAAGGATCTAGTTCTAATCCTTCAGACATCAGTTCTTAAGCTGTTAGTAGTAGCATTGGAGTCACCTGAGATGCTTATTAAAAATTTTGTTTTCTTAGTCCCCACTACCAGGGAGTCACGTCATTGATGAGAAATGGGGACCCAGAAGTGAGCATTTTTAAAAAACATGTCACACTTTGAGAAACATTGCTTTTAGATCGCAGTGGTTCCCAACCCTGGTGGTGCATCTGAATCAGTCTAGCATGGCTGAAAAAATACGTTGCTGCCTGGCTCCACCCTGTAACTGTTTAATTAGGGTCTCTGGGAATGTGGCTCATTAACTTGCATTTTTAACAAGGTATATGGTAACCCTTAGACAGAAAACCACATCTAGGATCCCATCCTTGATCTGTGGCTTAGTCCCGCTAGGAGTTGCCTGAGGGCCTTGTGCCTTTATATTCCAGGATCTCTCAAAATCTAATTTCTTGGTGAAATCTTAGAAAACTGTTTCTATTACTTCTCAGACATGCCCAGATGTTGACTTTGTAGTGGCTAAAAAGTATCACCAATTTTTAACATTCTTTATTAAAAATACTTTTAATCCCCACCCAAGGGTATGTTTATTAGAGAAAGAGAGAAAAAGAGAAACATCCATCAGCTGCCTCCTGTACGTGCCCTGACCAGGAATCAAACCCACAACCTTTGGGTGAACAGGACAATGCTCCAACTGACTGAGCACTTGGCTGGGGCTTTAACATTTTTTTTTAACATTCCTCTAAATCAGTAGTAAGTAATAAGAATACACACCCATATGTGTGTATGTTTGTATTGTGGATCTTAATGGCTGTTTTCACTTTGGACATTAACAAAGTTAGGTAATAAATATGATTTTGCTGTGTTAACAGTTAAAAGATAAAAAGGTTTTACACACTTTAGGATCTTAATTTCAAGACAAAATATATGTATGTGTGTTCTGATACTATTGGCCAGCATTGCTAATGTGATTTTTTTAATATGCAAACTAGTTATTTAATATGAAGTCTGTGAGGTAAACAACTGGGAAATTGGGTATTAGTATTTTGTTAACTTAAATGTTTTACTGAGTTTTATATCTTGTGGATTCTTTATGGTGATAGTCAGTGATGGATTTTGAATAAAGTAAGAAGCAGTTTATTCTTGGTGTTGGTGCTGTAATAGGCAAGTTTCCTGAAGTTCTGGTGCTTAGACACTCATTGAAGTAGTAGCAGTCTTTTTTCTAAAGGTTTAAATAAATTGTAGTTTAAATGTATTTTTTTAGAAGTTTAGATGTGCCTTGCTTATGTAATCAATGTTAAGGGACAGCTTTGGTTAGTAATCATTAATTGAGAGCTAAACACAGACAACTGACCGATTTTATTTGCTTTTGCAAACTAAATTAGCTATTTCATCCTTATGAACGTAGGATGAAAAGATTGGAGTATGTTAAAGTCCAAGAAAGGAATGGGAGCACTTATTTTGTGTGTTGGTGTACATTCTGTATGGCTGTTATGGCAGTCAAAACTGCTGCACCCTCTTCACCAGGTGGTATGATTGGTTTGGAAGGTGTGGTGGCTTATTTCATATTATCCTGTATCTAAAGTTCTTAAAATTTTCAATATTCAATAACTATTACTTTAAATTGCAGAAATTTTATTTAACTTTGTTAATTTCCCGCTACAGATTAGCTTCTTAAAAACAGATTTCCAAACTCACTAACTAGTCATCTTCAGTTATTGCCAAGAAAGAAAAATGGCTGTTGGGAACAGATTAATTTAACATCACATTACATTACTCTGGCAGTTAGATGTTATGCATTCATTACCTGTTTAGAACAAGATCTGGTTTGATACTCAGATTCAGAGTTAACTAACACAGTTTCTTGTTTTTAAACAAGATGAATTTCAGTTGGCCGTTAGAGAGCAAGAATCATTTTGTATGGTCCTGAGTAGGTGGCCCAGAGGAGCCGCAGGCCCACCAACTGCTCCTGCCCTGTGGCTTTCTATTTGGGGCCGGGCCGGGGCGGTGGGTGGGGGCAGGAAGGCACAACCTGTAGGTGAGTGTAATGAGGGAACCTTTTTGCATACTGCTTCTATGAACAGTCATTTTCTGGTCCTAACAATGATAGTGCTGGGAATAGATGTGTTTATTTAACTGTCATTTTTCACTGCTGAATTGAGTTAGTCTGTATTTTACTCTCAAGTATTTAAGTAAAAGACATTCAGGACTGCTAAGCGGTATGGCAAGGCCTTCTTAAAAGCCTCCCTTGGTGTAGACAGCACCGTTCTTGCTATCTGCTGCTGAATTTATTTTTGTCTTGTCTTCCTATCCTTCATTGGTGTGCATGTGTCATACATATGTTTTATATTGTAGCTTAATTATACATATATTTCCCCCAACCAGAATGTAATCTCCTGAGAGGAGTCCAAACCTTATTTTGTAATTCCCCCTTGTTCATGGAATGGTGCTTTGCATATGGTAGACATTCAGCAAGTTGTATTTAGTAATCATGTTTACCAGTCTCACCAGTTATGAAGATACTATTTTCCTGATGCCTGCTTAGCTTAAGTAATGAAAAGAAGTATTTATTTTATTGATTTTCTTTCATACTTTACATATATAATTAAATGTTTACTTTAGCTCTTGTAAATTAATTCAAAGATTGACTATACATACTAATGTGTTTCTAGTTGATAAGGTGTGCTCTTGCTTGATCTACTTGAATTGAGGTCACTGTGTACTAATTAGTAGAGAAATACTGTCATCACTTAATTAAAAACTAAATGCATATTCTGATCACAATTATAATTATGAAATAAAAAATGTACTGTGTTAAAGATACAAATAATGCAAAACCAGTTAATTTTTTTATTGCACTAAATTGTAAAACCTGAGTTGGTAGGTGATAATACAGCATAT
>VMDR010023104.1:0-15815 GCA_007922815.1 Macrotus californicus | reverse complement strand
GTTTTGCCAAAGTGATACTCAGAGAAAAGTTTATATCCTTAAATTCACTTGTTAAAAAATAAGAAAGACTAAAACTTAACCAAAAGGAAGTAGCAGGGAGTAATTAATAAAAAGCAGATAGTATACTTCACATACTTTATGGTATGCATGTTACACCTCAGTAAAATAAAGAAAAAAATAACAGCACAAATAATGACCAAAAAAAGGACTAAGCTTGAAAACTTGTTTGATTTTTAAAAGATAATCTGACAATGCTGATCAAGAAAATAGGAATAAAACAACGTATTTGAATAATAAAAGAATGTATACAACCACAAATTCAGGCATTTTAAAATTAATATTGTATAAATGTTTTACACAAACATAAGAGCATGGAGAAGCAACATATAAATAGTTAAAAACTGAACAGTATTTTTTTTTCTTAATTTTAGAGAGAGGGAAAGGGAAGGAGAAGGGGAGAAACATCAATGTGTAAGAGAAGCATTGATCGGCATGTGCCCCATCTGAGGACCCAGGCATGTGTCCTGACTGGGTTTGAACCTGTGACCTCTCGGTTTATAGGACGATGCCCAACCAACTGAGCCACACCAGCCAGGGTTGTACAGTAAATTTTTAAAGCACCTTTTTGAAACAAACAAAAAAAAGAATAATAAGGGGATTATATGTGGTTAGATAATGTTGTTACCATCTCTCTGGGATGCATTTCTGAGAGAGTTATTAGTCTACCATAGTGACTGGTTGAGGCAGGGTTTCTACTGGCATTTAGTTCCTGGTGACCAAGAATGCTAAGCATCTTACACTGTGCAGGACAATCCTTCACAGTGAGGAGTTTTCCCACCCAGAAATGCCATTTGTGTCTGTAGTTGTGACAAAAACTGACAAGTGGAATGCTTCATCAGGATCCATAAAGTAGAAAACCTATCCCCTGCACAAAAAGGCACTAGGCCCAGATGGTTTTACAACAGTTTTATCCAATGAGGCATTTCCATTATTTAAATTGTCTCAAATGTGGGGAAAGTCTTCTGAAGTCATTGTACAGGGCTAGCATAACCAGGACAGTGTTTCCTGTTTCACGTAGCCTAGTCACTATTTCTCGTTACTGTTTAACTCTTCGCCAGCTGGACATTCTGGTCATACCACGGCTCAGAGAAACAATCGACAGCTTTCTAACTTTGGTAGCAGATGGGAAAGTAGCCAAGAGCTCTAGAAGTCATTGTTCTCTGTGGTGTTCTTCTGCAGCATCCGCTAGTAGCACTCAGGTCCACTTAGCTAGGACAGTGATGAATGATTATCTGAGGACAGCCATATTTGTGGCCTCTCTGGCATGCGGCCATGCTTCTGAGGGGTTTTTAGATGCAGTAAGTCAGTATTCCTGAGAGTTGTGCATTTAGGTCTGTGTGAAGTTTGTGCATGAGGATAAAGACCATAATCCTCTTGCGGGAGTAAAATACTATTTTAGCTTCTCCCTCTATTCCCACATCCAGAGTGCTGCCAATTCCTGAGCCTTAGGGACTTCTATAGTGTAGGTGGTCTTGGCTTTTCCCTTTGCCAGCTTGGGATTCTCGGGGGTGCTTCCATCAGCAGTCCCTCCTTGGGAACGATTGGTTTAGTAAGGCTTCGGGAAAATTTAAGGGACACCTGGGTTCAAGGAACCTTTGGTATCTAGAAGTCCAGGCCATCTTTTCCCGGTAGATTCCAAGGAATAAGTTTGGATGCTTTGCCAAAAGGCAAAAAACGTAAATGAGACAGTTTAATAATTATGTCTTATTTTTAGCAGCTTCCTCTTCTCTCACCTCCGTGCATTAGAGGAGCTCCTGCCAGAAGCCCCACTGTGTAACTGTCTTGCCCTCTCAGTTTATATTTCTGAGTTAGAATAGCCCCCTTTATCAACAGCCATTTATTTACATACATGTACGTGAGACATATGTAAGATAATCATAAAGAAAGAATATGTTAAATTCACCCAAAGTGGTATAAAAGTAATTTCAGAGTTCAAAAGAGGGACAAATTATGTCAGTGTAAGAGATCGGGGATGGCTTCATGAAAGAAGTTCAGTTGAGCTGAACTCCAAAATCGAGATTTCTCCTTGGTGGGCAGAAGTGAGGAGGGAGGAGAGGGCATCCCGGGCAGCGGCAGTGATATGAGGAGCAGTAGGACGATGGGGGAGGATGGAGCACACGTTTGGGAAAGAGTGAGCATCAGTTTGGCCGGGACAAAGGACGGGTCATAGAGTGTTGGGTCTCAGGTGTCAGCCTCTGTTCCAGAGACAGTGCCGTGCTGAAGTGTTTGCGTGAGGTGACAGGGCAGCCATGCTTTAAGAATGTGTGACCGTGGAATCTTAGATTGCGGTTGGGAGAGACTGGAGGCAGGAATATCCTGAGGCCATGAGTCTTCAGGGAACCTCTTAAAGGAAATTAGAGCCCAAAGTAGGGGACAGTAGGAAGTGACAGACGTATTGAGGAGGACCTTACAATGAAATGTGGAAGAAGTAGGAGGAGAGGGTATTGAGGTTGATTCTGAGGTCGTGAGCCTAGTTAATTGGGACGATACTGTGCACCTAACAGAAATAGGGGATTGAAGGACGGACATGTTTGAGGAAAGATGTGGAGTTCAATTTTGAATATAGGTTTGAGGTGTTTCAGGTACCAGGAGAACATCCAGATAAAGGTACCCCATAAACACTTAGAAATATGGGTATCGTGTTCAAGAGAGATGGAATGATTAGAAACAGATTCATGAATCATCCAGGCTGAGGTGATGGTCAACGTAAACGACAATCAGTGGTAGAGGAGAAGACCAGAGAGACTGAAGAAGTCAGAAACAGATCTTCTATTAAGAAGCGCAAAGGGAAAGAAACTTAGGAGGGTAACCAGGGTAATGCAGTATCCTAGAAGCCAAGGCTGAATGTGATGGAAATCCCAAAATAATAGGTTTAAACAAGACTGAAGTCCAGAAGTAAGGAGTCCAGGGCTAGTTCATGATGGGCAAGGACCCAGTGTCCCTCTGCCATCTCATGGGTCAAGATGACTATTCAAGTACAAGCTGTCAGCACAGAAGGGAAAAAAGGGGAGAAGAGGGCACTGGGTTGAAGACGGTGCTTAAAAGTTGCACATACCACTTTCACTTATAACCCATCGGTCAGAACTTGGTCACGTGGCTACACCTAGCTACAGTGAAGTTGGGAAATACAGTCTTTATTCTAGGTGTCTGTGAGCCAATCCAAAAAAATCCCATGACCAAGGAAGGAGGGAAGAGTGGCTGTTGGGGACAAGCGGTGCACAGTGCCAAGTGGTGCAGAAAGAGCTGGGAGAATGAGGGTGAGAAAAAGGGTTAGGCAATCAGGGGCCATTAGTGAATCTCAGACGGGGGCATACCTCTGTGAGGCAGGTAGGGAGAGATGAAATTGTCCCCACGTTTTGACCTAGGGTTGGGAGTAGTTAAGGAAGTTTGTCTGATCCAAGTCTTCTCTGGAATTCGTCCGAGTATCTTCCAAGAAAGAGTATGAATAGGTGCTGCGGGGAAGATGACCGTGCAAAGAGTGGAGGGGATGGGGGCTCCCCCCCGGCCCAGGTGACTGCCCAGTTCTCAGAAGATGAATGAGAGGAGGGCGGGGCCTAGTCACCCTGACTAGGCTTGCTTTTGGATTCTTGCTCTGCCACTCATTGGCTGGTGACCTTAGGGAAGTCATTTAACCTCTTTTAGCCTCATTTTCTGTGTGTGAAATAGGAATACAAATTCTTACCTCATGGTGGCTGTGATTATTAAAAAAGGAACTATTAATACTTCCAGCACAGTGTCTGGCACAGAATAAGCACCTAATACACTGCAGCTATTGGAAGCAGCAGCTGAGTTAAAAACTGGTTGAGGACTCAGTCAGTTGTTTCTTGAGTGCTCAGCGGGGCTCAACATTCCAGCAGCTGGAGAAGGGAAGGCAGATGGTGGTGAACACCCACTGTTGGAACTGGCAGAAGATCAAGGGAAGCAGAGATGGCAAGTGTGCTATTATATTAGGCACAAATGTCAGGGCTGCTCACAGACTGACCCAGGCAGGGCTGGAATATTGAATAGGGAAGTTTGAGGGGCCAGAGGCCCAACGACAGGCAGAGCACACGTTTAGGAGGTGTGTAAGGAAACAGTGGAGAAGTGAAGTAATCAGCACCAAGTCCGTGAGTGCCAAAGCTGGCTGTGCCCGTCGGTGCGGCAGTGGGTGGAGATGGTTCCCCGCCTGAACGTTGTTACCATCGCCCTGAACCAGACTTGCAAGACTACTGGACCTGCCCTGGCACCCGAGTTTTGTTCTGCCTGGTTCACAGGCCGCCTGGAGCGCAGTGCTCAGTGCTGCTAGCGTGAAGAGCAGCTGAAAGTGGGTGCACGCGAAGAATGACGGTCACCACAGCTTCCATTTTCTGAAGCTTCTCACGGGCCATGCACGTGTGGAGTTCATGTGCACTGATCAGGTCATTGGATATGTGCAGACAGACCTGGGCAGGGGCTGTTTTCATCCCTGTTCGGTAGGTGAGGAAGAAGTTAGGTGTTAGAGCTGAGTCTTACGCCCTCATCTGGCTGGACCCGAAGCCTCTTTAGCCACAAGATTAAATCATTTCACCCAGAGCCCTGCTGCTGTTCACATTCTTAACATCAGAGAGCTGGAGGGACCCTTGGGTTGTCTAGTCCCAAACTGTGCCACAACCACGGTTCAAGCCCCGCCAGATCTCAAGCCCCAGAGCGTGCAGCCCAGCAGGTCATTGTCTGAAAAAGACGCAGAGAGGAAAAGTCAGAGGACTGGGACTACGCCGTGGGCCTCTCATCCTGTTCCTCCGGGTACCACGGGCCAGAATGGAGTCTCAGTCTGTTTGTCGTCTCAGATCAGTGTCCCGCCAACGTCTGCATGCCCCTGTCAGAACCTTCCTTCTGGGGAAAGCATGGGACCCTCCAAAAGCAGCCAGGTACTTAGGAGTTCACACGGTTTCCGATGCTCACCACAGTGACGAGGTGCTCGAGGGTTCAGTCCTAATGGAACGAAGAAAGCGGAGCAGTGTGGGAAATTGGCGTGTCCCCGCCTTCTCCTCTGGGTCTGAGCATTGATTTGACTTAGTGAGTTCTGACAGGAGTTGCCTTCTCAGCCCTAATTTCAACGGGCAGGATGACTAAAAATGTGAATATTAAAATTTTATTATTCAAAAGCCTTTGAGGTCCCCATGGATCATCGTAGTCATTAAAATGCAGCACAGAAGACCCCTTGCTTCAGGAGCTCACAGAGTAGAAAGAAAATGAACACCCAGAATGGATTAAGATCGGAAGTGGAAAGGGCTGGCATTGGCCTGCTGGTGTGTCCTGTTCAGCAGAGCAGCTGGCCTTGATGGACGGGGAGGGTGAGGAGAGCTGGGGGCAGTGTAGGAGGAGTGTTGGAAGCCTTGTGATTCCAAAGATGGGCACATAGTGCGTCCCGTCAGAAGGAAGGCCTCTGGCCTGAGGTTCTCTTCTGCGAATCTCTAGCCCCGAGACCTCACACGAGGCTCATGCCTCTGCTTTTTCTCATGTAGCTCCACTTCTCTTTAAGCCTGCCGAAGCCTGCCTTCTCTTTCAGTGCCCAGCTCAAAAGCTACCTCTTCGGAGAAGCCTCCCGGTTCAACGTAATCACACTTTCCTTTCTGCTCACTGTGCATTTGGCTTACACTTTTCTTCAAGCATCTGTGAATTTTTGCCTTGAATTCTAGTCATTTCTGTATATGCTGGTCTCTTCCAGCAGTGCATTTGGCAGACGCAGTGTCTTCATCTTTATATCTCTGGGGTGTCCCCCGAAGGCAGGCATTTTGCACATGCTTATTGACGGGACAGGTGGTTGGAGCAGCCGCGCTGGGGCCTGTCTCTCCTCCTCATCCCAACCTTCTCACTGTGTTCCCTCCGCCTTCTCCTGTTGTCCAGAGCTGTAAGGGTAGTGAAGTCCCTGGGTGTTTGTATTTGTCAGGCTCTTGCCCTTGATGATCCTTGCAGGGAACAGAGAGGCAGTCTCATCTGTGAGCCACATGTGCTGTGATGGGTCTTGTGTGGAGGATCCTAGTTGTTAACATCTGTCGGGAGCTGGCACGTGCCACTCATGATTCTAATGCTTCCCACGTCTAATTGAATTCTCACAGCAACCCTACGAAAGAAGTCCTGCTGGCATTTCCAAACCCTACATGGAAATACTAGGCACAGAGAGTTAAGTAATTTGCTAACATTTGGCTCTTGATCAGCAATGCCTTATGTTAACACCTTGTCCCTCAGAGACCTAATGTCGTCCTGACTTTACAGAAGGAAGGGACCATTGAGTAGATCTATTCCCACCTGTTGATTTGCCGGGAAATCTAGCTTAGGCTTGGACATAGTTTTCTAGGGGCAGAGATCGCCACTTCAGCATAAGGTCTGGAGGTCCTTAGATCAAGCTCTCCAGCACCAAGGTGTCTTTCCTAGGGAGTTGCCTGGGTGAGTCGAATAAGTGCAGGAACCCCCTCCATGATGTCCTACGCTTCATGCAGTGTTGGTAGAATGTGGTTTCTCTAATGGGATTATGACCCTCAGAAATTCTTTCTCCTCACATACTTCTTTCTCCCCTAAGTTTCCATTTCTTTTTTCTGCCCACTTCCTCCCCCAGCACCAGCCTGGTACTGAGGACTTGGCATCAGCCCCTCTTTCTTCATTGAAGGCTCGCCTGAATGGTGGCTGTTACACAGGGCCTCCATTGTCGGCTCCCACAGCGGCAGCAGAGCATGCTCAGCAGCCCGGGCCTGAGGTCCACCCAGGCAGCATGAGCTGGCTGGCTCCCAGTTCTGGACTGTGGTGTTTTTCTTTTGTTGTTGGGCTCACCCTCCTCCACACCCCCTCAAACTGTTAAATAAGAAGCTAGAAGCTGATGCAAAGAAACAGCAGCCTGTGCTCCTGCCACCAAAGCCCTCTGTACTCTGACGCCACCAGAGGGACATCGCCCCTTGGGCCAGGGTCTGTAGGAAGTTGGCCATTGGAGTATAGCCGTAGAGGTGGCAGATTTTGCAGTTTGGTTGACTGTCCCCATCAACCTCTTCTAGGAAATGCTATAGGCCTGAACCCCCGTTGGTTGGTCATGTGTCATCCTCTCTGTGGCCCTACCAAGCAGCAGCACAGAGCAGCTTTGTTCGCGCGCCAGGGCCGTGTGTGTTCATGCACTGAAGTCATGGTCCCCTGGGGCTGAGTTAAGCCATGTGGGACTCTGTATGCACAGCATTTCTTCTCTCTGAGAAATTATTCAAGTTGTTGGGTGCTCGTTCGGTGCTCTGGACCTGACCTGTGGGCGTAGGTCTGGGAGTTAGGGTGCGATAGTCCAGAAGCAGTCAAGCATAGAGGAGGAGAGGCCGAAGCTCACACTGCTGGGCTCCTGTGGAGATGTGATCAGAGCCAGAAGGTGCAGTTAGCTGGCTGCCCCCCTGCAGCCGCAGCAGACTTGCCAAGTCTGAATGGATTGCGGAGACTGAACTATTCTTGAGAGGGCGGGGTGAATGGAACCACATCCCTGCTCAGACCTCAGGGTGGTGGCCTCATTAGGAGAGCTGGTGGTTGGGAACCTTTTCTTAATGGCTGTCTTGGAAGAACCAGAGTTGTGGGACACCAGGGTGGCGCATGGGCAGTGGAGGCTGAGTTTTAGGGCATCGAGTTTATAAAGAGCACCCCTCCTCGTCTGACTTCCCTGTTCAGTTTCAGAGCTGAGCTTCAAGAAGGGTCCTAGGGCTGCAGGCACTCCACTCAAGGGGAAACCATAGCATGGGGGGCAGCTTAGACTCTCGCCACTGCCAGAACATAAAAGGGATTTTGAAGGACCATGTAGTCCAACCCACTTATTTTATTATTTTTTACCTAATCTTTATTGTATTTTTTTTCCATTACCACTTAGTCCCCTACACTGCCCCCTCTCCCCAGACCCACTTGTTTTAGATACTGAAGCCCAGCAGGATGAGCTCACTGCCAAGGCCACACAGCTCAAGAGCAGCACGGCCAGGAGAGCCAGGTGTTCAGATGCCCAGGTTAAAGCCTTCTCCCCCACCACCTCGGACAAACCTCCAAAGGCCTGAGGGCCCTCAATTTTTCATCTGCAAAAGTAGTCGAACTTGACCCTTCCAGGTCTAAGGCTCTGATCTCATGAGCAGTTAGTTACAGTTAGTTCTCGGGGGCTCTGGGCAGACTGTGAACTCGTTCGGTGTGTGCACCATGGCTTCCACTTACAGAGGAACAGAGTTGAGTATTAGCTTTGGGATGTGAGCTAGTACTGGGTGCAGGGTTGTTCTCTGCTCTGCCACTGGGGGCGGGGGGGGGGGGTGTAGAATCTCTTCTTAATGGGTCCCGGTTCCTGCAGGGCGAGCCCCTCAGGTGTCCCCGTGTGAGACGATGTTGGACTCTGATTTGGTCAATTATTTATGCTGCTTCAGGGCAGAAGTATTTGATATCCTGGGGGAGGGCACAGTAGCCGTTGGCCTCCTGAGCCAGTAGTGTCGGATTTCTGGGATGCTGGGGGCCTGCGGAGAACTGCAAATGTCTGTTGGCCCTGACAGATTAGACCATTTTGTTTCCAGTGGATCAACTAAGGTTAAACCTAAGCAAATAGGGGCAGCTGGGAGCCTTTGGAAGGAGTGAGATGTGCACATTCTCAGAAAAAAGAAGAGTTTTTGCTCCCTGCGGAAGGAAGGATGAGGCGTGGAGCTCTAACAGCCCCTCTGAGGAAGGAAGCAGTCATTTCTCTGCCGCTTTGTTTTGTACTTTCAGTTAAGGAATTCCAGAAGTTGCAGGTTGTGGCTCATGACCTCCTTTTTTCCCTCTGTTGCTGCTGGCCAGAGGGAGGGAGGGCGGGCGGCTCTAAATAACACTTGGGCCTTTATGGAAGCATATCAGATGTTCCAGGAGTGAGTCTCCCCTGCTCACACTTGCTCGCTGGCGCGCTCCCTCTCTCTCTCACTCGTACTCCGTGTTCGCTCCCTCTCTCCTCACTGTGTCCTTTCTGCAGAATATAGTTAGCACTTCTCGCCTTATATAGCAAGGTCTGGTCGTTAATGTTAACAGAAATCTAGCAACGGGGAAGGCTGCCAGATAGCATTAATCAGGCCAGTGTTTAGAATTTCATAAATGCTCTGACTTTGGGTACAAATTGAACGTTAAGAACAATACGAAACTGTTTTCTTCCTTCCTCTCTCTCCTCTCCCTCTGCCCTCTCCCCAGCCCATTCTCTCTCTCTCCCCCTCTGTTTTTGAATTCCTCTGCTCTGCTGTATGCTTGCTACATTGGAACTTTGTTGATTTTTGCCACTTTAATTTGTTATTTCTCTCTCTCCGTCCACTTCAAGACCACAGGCAGAGCAGCCGCAGCCGCAGCCAGGACTCTGCAGAGGGGCAGGACGGGCAGGTCCCAGAGCAGTTCTCGGGTCTCCTCCACGGCTCCTCCCCGGTGTGTGAGGTGGGGCAGGACCCTTTCCAGCTGCTCTCTGCCACTGGCCAGAGCCATCCAGAAGGGTCCCCCACGCAGGGCACCTGCCACGAGACCAGCATGCAACTGGAGGAGCCGGGTGTGCATGCTCCTGGAGGCTCCCCGCCCAGTGTCCTGGACCAGAGTAAGAGAGTGGGCTATCTAGCAGGCCTGCCCACCACCAACAGCCAATCGCACCCCGAAACTTTGACTCACACAGCATCTCCACACCCTGGTGGTGCTGAGGAAGAAGGAGACCGGAGTGGGGCCAGAAGCCGAGTCCCTCCCACCAGCAAATCCAAAGCTGAACTCAAACTCAGCCGCAGTTTGTCCAAGTCTGACTCTGATCTCCTGACCTGCTCACCCACGGAGGACGCTGCGATGGGGAGCCGTAGCGAGTCCTTGACCAACTGCAGCATCGGGAAGAAGAGGCTGGAGAAGTCGCCCTCTTTCGCCTCAGAGTGGGATGAGGTAAGGCTGTGTGACGTCACAGAGAGCAAGCTGGCCACAGCCCACCACAGCTCTCCTGTGTGGAAGTCCCAGGAGCCGGCTGCCCCTGGTTCCTTCTCACTCTGACCAGTATGGCCCTGAGAGCCATGTAGAAAGCAAGCCCCAGGTAGTCGGGGCAGGAGACCTTCCTGCCGGGATCGCAGAGACCAGGTCCATTTACGGTTGAGCTGGAGGGTGGAGGCGCCAGCACAGCAGGACAGAGGGACGTGAAGTTTGGAAATGACGTGGAGCCTCTCGGCCTCACTGAGGGAGTTACGCTCATTCTGAAGGTGGTTAAGAAGAGCTAGCGTCCTTCCGGTGCGCCTTCAGGAGGCAGAGGGGAGATCCAGGGTTAGCTGGAAGGGTGGAGGGGCTGGTTTTGGGAGAAGCTGCTGAAGGGGTCCCAGAGGGCTTTTCTCTTCCCCATGCCTCTGGGGTTATTCTTACGGTGTCCCCTGGAAGACCCGGTGCCTCTTCCAGCAGAAGTGTCCTACTCATCTCACATTCCCAGGTTGGTGAGGTGGGGGGCGAGGTGGTTCAGGCAACAGAGAGATTAGTGAGGAAAAAACATTCAGAGTCCGGGTCCCAGGTTTCTTTCATAACCATTGTTACAGAGTAATTGAAATATGTACCCGAATATTCCTCAGTGGCCTGTGGCATGTCTCACTGGGCAGAAGAATGTCTCTCAAAGATTGGTAAACGCCCAGGGAATGTGAAAGTGCTATCCTCGCGGGCTCCTAGCTAGGGGAAAGTTGCCTTTGAGGTGGACTGGGTCTGTCTCCCAGGAGCATTTTCGGGAGAAGAATTTAGCTCTCAGGAGGAGGGGAGTGGTACAGCTGACAGGTGCGTTTGAACTGTCTGTAGACTAAATGCCTGTCCCGGCAGCTCTGTTCTGGTTGCAGCTGCAAAGTTATGTAAACCAACGCTAATCCCATCCCCAGGGAACAGGCGGGGCAATTCCTACCGCATTCTCATTCTCATCTCCGGACTGGAGGGGTTTAGGGCTGTTGGTCAGAAACCCTGCACAGCAGGAGCTCTTCACCATGCGTGAGGCAGTGTGTGGTGAGCCTGTGCTGGATGTGGCAGCTGACGGAAAGCAGGCCCAGGGACAGAGCTCCAGGCCCCTGGGGAAGACGCGTCAGACTCTGTGTTTGGCGTGTGCACTCTACCTTTGTTTTTCAAAACAGAGTTTTACTCACCCACAGTCACGCATACAGGGAGGCTGTCTACGAGGAAGACAAGTGCATTGTGCTCTGAAATGACAGGCCAGGCGAAGCGAGGAGGACATCTGTGGGAGTGGGGTGGGTGGACGGGGTGTGAGAGGGAGGAAAGGGCTTCAGGGAACGTCCCAGAGAAGTGGGATTTGACGTGGAATTAGAGCACCAGTGTTTTGGTTAAAACCAGAGTGGAGCCAGTGGGATGGAGAAAGGATGCTGCCGGTGGAGAGGGCAGCATGAGCAAAGGCGTGGGCCAGGGGTGTTGGGGCCACTGGGTTTCTATAGACTGTAGAGTTTATGTGGGGACAGTAAGAAATAAGAGTAGAAGGTAAAATCAGGACCAGGCTGTGAGAGGGCTTTGAGCTCAGGGCTGAGAAGTGAGTACTTGATCCATTACCAAGGCACTGTCTCAGAGTCCTTCAGATGGGCTAGAAGACGCATCACCAGTCTAATGAGTTAGTTACCTCTTCTTTTTGACTCCATCTGCTGAGCGCGCCTCTCCCCGAGAGCTCAGCAGTGATGGCTGAGTCTTCACAAGATTTTCCTGCTCTGTAAATGGGCAGCATTACCAGGCAGGCTTACGGGCTCTACCATTTCCTCCTGGAGAAGCAGCATGAAGTCACTGGGCCACAGCCCAGCTTCGTTGCAGTTGGCTGTTTGGACGAATAAACCAGTTGTCTCTTGGCATCTTAATGACATCAAGTTCATGTGCTGATGTTCCCTTTGCAGATAGAGATTGCAGGTGGGTAGAGTGAACCCAGGGACTGTTCAGGGTGTCCTGGGCCAGCCTGTAGCGCAGCCTAGAAACACTTACATTTTAAATTTGAAAAAAACTAAACGCAATTGAGGTCTTCATGGAAAGAATTCAGAAGATTGAGCTTTGCTTGCGTAGAAACATTAACCCTTCAACATTGTTTTTGAGTCATATTATTTTGGTTTTTGTGGATGTGTTTCCCCAGTGGTTGGCTTTACACCAGGCCTTTAGTAGGCTTTCCTAGGAGAGCATGTAGTGAACTTCTGCTCCTACCCCACCTCTGACCAGTGCCTGAAGGCTGTCATGTATCTTGTGCTTGGTGACTTTTTTTTTGTCATTCATCATTAGATCCCCGGAAGAGGGGAAGGCTGCTCTGAGGGCTGGAGCTGGGAGGCAGAGAAAGGCTCTGGGGCCCAGGCAGCTGTGATCCTAGCACAAGACGAGTTGTGCACCGGAGCTGGCTGGGCCCCTCCTGGAAGGTAGTGCAGGGCAGGACACAAGGCTCGGGCCCCAGCGCCAGCAGGTCCAGCTTTGCGCGCTAGCTCCACCAACCCCACCTTGATGTATGGGTGGCCCCGGGAAGCCTCAGTGTTTCACCCTGGTTTGTGAAATGGGCGCAGGTGAGTCTGAGCTGCAGGGTTGTTTGCCCCAGTTAGACAATTGCTTGCCACAGGTGCTAGTGCGTAAAAAGCTTGCAGGGTTCATCCAGGAGTGGGAGAGTGGCCGGGGAGCAGCGAAGTTCAAGCCCCTCAACTCATGACCCCCTGCATACTCTGTCCCACCCCAGACTTGGAAGAGCCCTCCCAGCCTTCAGAAGTAGGGTAGGCACCCCCCGTTGTTGTTTGAGAAATTAATGAGCCTTTCTGCCTAACTCCCTGGGAGGAGAAGAGAGGTTTATAAATCTCTGATGTTTATTTTTCAAAGTATTCTACATACAGCAGTCCCCTGTTTATCCATGAGGGGTACGTTCCAAGGCCCCCACTGGTGCCTGAAACCAATACTAATGACCCCTGTATGTGTACACACACACTGTGTTTTTTCCTATACGTGCATACCTGTGATTAATTTATAAATTAGGCACAATAAGAGATTAGCAACAGTGACTAATAATAAAATAGAACAATTAAAACAATATATTATGATGAAAGTTACATGGGGTAGTGTCTTTCTCTGTCTCTCTCTCTTAAAACCCCTCACTGCACTGTCCTCACCTTTTCACTTAAAAGAGGCACTGTACAGCTTCCCTTTGGCATACTGAGTTGCCAGCATCCCTGCTAGTGCGCTTTGGGGCCATTACGAAGTGAAAGGAGGGTGATCTGAACACAGGGACTGTGATACCATCGATGTCAATCTGATCCCCGAGGTGGCTGCTAAACGACTAACGGGTGGGTCGTGTGTACAGTGTGGAGTGGCTGGAAGGAGGGAAGATTCACATCCTTCAGTCATCCAACCGAGCAGGATGGTGTGAAATTTTTATCATGCTAGTCGGAACAGTGTGCTGTTTTAAACTTACAAATCATTTTTACATTTAACAGTTTTGTGTGGTTAACCACAGGTAGCTGAACGGCAGAAAACAAAACCGTGGACAAGGAGGCACTGCTGTGATGGCCGGCAGTGGCTACCTGATTGGTCGATTGTTTGGGATGATGCTGTGTAGCTGGGAACGTGCGCAGCCCATAGACTGGGAGTCACCTTCTGCAAACACAGACTGCTTCTTGTCAGTGGTCAGTGCAGCCCTTGTTAATGACCCCGCCAAGACGACCTCTGAAAGTTAGCCTGGTTAGAGTACACCTCTGAGATAGTGTCCATCAGCAATACTAGCATTCTCCCTATTTTCTCTTATGTTTTTGGTAACAAAGAAGTAATAGAGTTTGTTTTTAAAAGCGCTTACCATAAGAGGAGATCTAAATCCAAGCTTCAGTGGCTATTTTCTGTGTTCTCCGGTCAAGTCAAAGGCACTCTTTATTGTCTTAACGATCCTGACAGCATACTGAGGAGCTGGACATGACTAAAACTTGAAACTTATATAGATAAAGTGGGAGAACCACCTACGTCTCCCTACACGTAGTTCACGTCTGTTCTCATTTGATGTGTGTCCAAAGTTGGGGTCTTAGTGTATTTACAGGTTTATCATTGGCTTTTCTTACCTGATGGCTGCCTGTCAGATATGCTGCCATGGCAGAGTCAGTAAGGTCTGGATTCAGGTCTGAGATCTAAAAGGCGTACTGTTCTGTTCTGTGGCCCTATAAGGTTAGTTTGTTGTTGCTTAGTCTCCACTTGTCCCGTACTGTGCAGGGCATTCTCCATCAGCCCTTCAGGTGTGTTCCCTCCTCTCCCTACGTACCTGTGTGTCTCGGGAGCCAACCCCTATAACACTCCGTAGGTCAAGGAAATGGTGGCTTGACTGTGTTCCCCTACTGAAGACCACCACTCCTGTGAGGCACCCTCTCCCAGTAACTGCCCTCTCTGGGTTCTGGTAACCAGCCTGGGGCTCCTGGCTGTGACTGGCTTCCACCCCAAGCCACTGTCCCTGTGCTCTCCCCAAACCTATGTCAGTCAGTGATCCCTTTGATCAGCTCCTCAGTTGCCCCGTTGGAATTGTGCTGTCGTTTTTCTGCAGGGGCCTTGAGTGAAAGACATTTTTAGTACCATTTCTGTCAAATCTAAGCAAGCTACATGGCTGTGTGCTGGAGCAGTAAAGATGGCTCTTGTGTGTGAATTGTGAATTAATCTTCATTGGCAGATGAACCAGAAGGTGTAGATATTTAATGTGCTGGGAAGCAAGAGAAATCCATCATTTAACTTGAAGCCTTTCCCGCTCCCAATTATAGCAAGAAAACTGTTCTTTTTTCCACCCAGTTGGCAGTGTGGTCAGCATCCCTTGTATGCTCCTGAATCCCAGTCTCCTGGAGGAGCTTCACCCTCTGTCCCTGCGTTGTCTGGCGCACACACACAGCAGCAATTAATGTCTGAAATGAACAAAAATAACATCTGGTCAGATTGCGGTTTGAATGCGTAAAAAGTCTGCGGGTTTAGAGGGGCCTCTCGCATACCTGCCTTTGGACGAGGGTGAGCCTCTGAAAGAGAGAGCCACACGGGCTGCTTGTCCACTTCGCAGAAACGTTGGAGTCATTTAGAACTTGGCTAAATGCTAAAGTGATAAATCTGTGTTTTGTAATAAACCGTCATAAATATTAAACATGGGAAATGAGTGAAGACAAGCTTCGTATGCATTTGTACAAGCTGAGAATAATTTCTGGTCAGGGATTTGGGGACTGTTCCAGTTTTGTCTGAAATCGGGGCTGAGAGGACCCTGGACTCTTGAATCCCTCCTTGAGAAGTGAGGTGGCAACAGCAGGGAGGGCACCCTTCCAGGCCAGGTCCCCACGCCCTTTCCAGCAAGCAGTCCAGTTGGAGGCATGATATCATCAGGAGAAAAGCTGATTGGTTCAACTCCACAGAGGCTTTGGCTGCTTTTAACCCTTCAGGGTTGGGTGTGCAAGAGTGACTTAGATGTAAAGTGAAAAATTTGGCCATTCGCGTCTCCAGTGGCTAAACTTTCCACACCCTATTGTGCAATGCCTGTTGTTTTCCACGATGTGAGCGAGCGTTCTGCGTGGTCCTGTTTGCTGACCGAAGCTGTCTCATTCTAAGTGAGAATATGACACTCCCACTTCTGGGGACAAATGAGAGCCTGGAGTGTCTCCTTTAGTCGCCTCCAAGTGTACACTGCGGTCACAGCTTTTGTCTCAGAACCTCTCCGTTTCCCTTGGTTTTAGTGGTCTGTTAAGATGAGGTATTTTTATGTATATTTTTTAAAGAATCTCACTTATTTTGTAGGCAGTCCTGAATAAACAACCCTGGCCTTTCTGTGTGATAAATCCAAGTGATTT
>VMDR010023103.1:0-15810 GCA_007922815.1 Macrotus californicus | reverse complement strand
TGATTCGGTCTATGATTGATTTGGAATTAAATTGCACTAGCCAAATGCAAAATAAAAATGTGAGGCTCTTTTCGAAAAAATGCTTTAGAATCTCCACATGGCCACAGTTGAGCATTCAGTGAGGTTCAGAGCTATCTTGAGCATGGATCCCTTGCGTAGGTTTTATGCTCATGAAGCCTGCCCTGAATAGAGTTCACCTAAGTTTGAGAATTTCTAGGTTACGTCGGCCACACAGTACCAGCCTATAATAAAAATTACACATCTACAGTTGCTTCCTAAACAACTAAATTTACACCCTGACCTATTGATCAGAGGGCGGCTACCTTCCAGGAATAAATGTGCAACTAGGTGTCTCCAATATGAAATCTCTTTGCCTGAATCTTTGGAGCTGTGATGTGATGAGCTGGACTGTGATGTTGCCCTTGTTTGGGAGAGCCCTGGCTGACCGTGGAGTCGTGCAACTGCATATTTCATGACAGCAACAATAATCCCCCATGGCAATGCATGGCTTCTGGTGTTTTTCCAAAGCATTTGAGCAACCTTCTGACACACAGGGCCCTCCAGCTCAGGACCCCTCCAGTCGGATTAATGTGACCACAGAGTGCATGGGTTGTTAGGAGTTACTTTGGGAAAAAGCCGCTTTTGTTTCAAGTGGGCCCTGCATGGATTCTGAATTCATTTTAAGACATCTGTGATGACCAGATTGCCGTTTTAATAGCTGTGTTGCCTGCCTGAAGCTTTTGCAATGCACGCATGTTTCTGTTAGAAAACAGAAAATGTTTGGGTTCCCAATTTAGAATTCCTTCTCTGTGAGTTCAAAGATTTTGGGCTTCCACAGCTCAGCAGTCTCCTGTTTTTGTTTCTTTCGGCTCTCAGAGAACTAGGGTTCCCTGTCACTTTGCTCTCAGAGGAATTTTGTTGTTTGTGAAGGATATTCTTGATAAATAGCGTCTTTGGAATCTCTAAGAAAATGAGAAAATAAGGACACATGAACACTAGCTCTGAAGAACTCTCCACCCCCAAATCTTTGTGGCTCCAGATTTTATTCTTGTTTTTCCCATGCTTTGTCAAGGTGTAATTTATATGCAGATAAATATACTGATCTGAAAGTGTGTAGCTTCATGAATTTGGAGAAACACACACGCTCATTGTCCAGATTAATATATAAAACATCTCCATCACCCCAGAAAGCTTCCTTGTGCATTCTTCCAGTTAGTTTCTCTGCCCAGAGGCAACTACCATTCTGATTTCTATCCACATAGATTAGTGTATCCTGCTTTTGCAATCCCTATAAATGGAATCAAACTGTAGGTACTCTTATGTGTGTTTTATTTAACACATGCTTCCAAGATTTGTCTCTGTTGTGAACGTCATTAGTTTGTTCCTTTATCGCTCAGTAGTTTTCCATTGTTTGAACACACCACAGTGTGTTTATTTATTCTCCCGTTGATGGGTATTTGGGTAGTCTCCAGTCTTTCTTGCAAATAAAGCTTCTATGAACATTCTTGCACAAATCTTTATGGGGACATATGTATTCATTTCTCTTGGGTATCAAGCTAGGAGTAGAATTGCTGGATCATGGAAAGTGTATTTATTGAACTGCCAAAAAAGTTTCCAATCATTGTACAGCAGTTCTAATTGCTTTATATCCTTGTCAACACTTGGTCTTGCCAGTGTTTATAATTTTAGTCAGACTGGTGGGTATGTAATCGTATCTCTTCATGTTTTTTCCTTAATAGCCTTAATATCAACTTTACTGAAGTATGATTAGAATTCAATAAAATATACCATTTTAAACTGTAGAAGTTGATGAGATATTTTATGTCTACATATTTAACTACCCCAACAATCACGATATCAAATATTTCCATCAAAAGAGTTCCTTCACTGCCATTTTCAGCAAGTGCTTTATCCCTTCATACCAGACAACCACGAATCTACTTTCTGATCCTATAGATTTGTTTTGCTTATTCTATGATTTTTTACAATTGAAATCATATGGTATGTATACTTTTTTTGTCTAGCTTCTTTTGCTCAACATATTTTTCGATATTAAATATATTTTTATTTTTCAATTACAGTTTATATTCAGTATTATTCTCTGTTAGTTTCAGAGGTACAGAATGGTGGTTAGAAAAATCATGCACTTTACAGAGAGGTTTCCCTGATATTTAGTGTAACCCCCTGGCCCCATAACTAGTAATTACGATATTATTGATTATATTCACCATGCTGCCATTTACACCTCTATGACTATTCTCTAACTACCGATTTGTGCTCCTTAATCCCTTCCCCTTTTTCACCCAGACCTCCAAACCTCCTCTCCTCTGTCAATTACCAATCTCTTTTCTGTATCTCTGAGTCTGTTTCTATTTTGTTTGTTTATTTAGTTCTTTAGATTCCACATATACATGAACTCATATGGTACCTGTCTTTGTGTGATTCATTTTACTTAGTGTAATACCATCTATGCTGTTACAAATGATAAGATTTTATTCTTTTTTATGACTAATATTCCATTGCATAAATGTACCACAGCTTTTTTATCCACTCGTTTATTGATGGGCACTTGGGCTACTTCCATATCTTGGCTGTTGTAAATAAGGAGTGTGAGGGAAGGGGAAGTATTGAGGTAAATGATAACTGAAAATGAATGTGGTAAAAGAAAAACTTTCATTTTATGTTAATAAGATATTTTAAAATTGCTATCTGTTTGCCATGTTTATACTCTTAGTTTGAATTCATGTCTTTATTCTTCTGCATGACTAAGAAAGGGGCCACTAGTCCCCTACCTACTAGGTGGCATTGCAGAGAAGTGCCACCATACAAAACATTTCTCTTACTGCCTACTGTGTTCTATCATTGAAGCTGCAATGCTTTGGGTCATTTATAATTTGGGGAGATTTACATCTCCATTTAAATTACCATTGGATGGAGATGAAAGGAGATGGAAATAAGAAACACTTTTCTGATCTAGGGAAGCAGGTATAAATACCCAAAGGAGCACCAATAGGTGAGAATTGGGGGTGAAACTGTGGTATACTCCCTGACATATTGCCAAGGGTGACCCTTTTAGAACACCTTGCCCAGGTCTTTTTGGAGTGGCATAGGCCTATGTGAAGCTTATGGCTTGTGAGAATGAGTAGTCAGATGTGTAAAAGCTTGGTCAACTTTTATTGAGCACACCCCACACACGATATTCAGTCTTCAGGGCCCTGAGGGTGCACAATAAACTTCATTCTGCAAAGAAGCCAGCATGAGAGCTCTGGGCCCCAGGAGCCTAGGTCTAGTGGACCTGTTGTGCAGCTAAAGGGAATATCAAGAACACAGTTTACCTCTAGTCTGTGTGGCTCAGTTGGTTGGGCATCGTCCTGCAAACTGAAAGGTCATGGGTTCCATTCCCAGTCAGTGCACATGCCTGGGTTGTGGGTTCAGTTCCTGGTCAGGGCATGTGCAAGAAGCAATTGATTAATGTTTCTCTCTTGCATTGATGATTCTCTCCCTCTCTTTCTCCCTTCCTTCCCCTATCTCTAGAATAAAAATAAAAGAACACAGTTTAATCAGGGCACATGTATACAATACCAAATGAACTCAGAAGGTCAAATGCTAGACCTTATTAAATTTCATCTCACAAATACTCTATGTTACAGCTTTTTAGCAGAAAATTCCCATGTAGATGATATGACCTTTTGGCCCAAATTGCCCAATTGAGCATCGTATTAGGTTTTTAGGGCTGCCAAAACAAATAACCACAAACTGAGTGGTTTAAAACAACAGACATTTGTTTTTCTCAATTCTGGAGGCCAGAGTACAAAATCAAGGTGTTAGCAGAGTCATGCTGTCTTTGAGGGCTTTAGGGGAGAATTCTTCCTTGCTTCTTTCAGGGTTCTGGTGGCTTCCAAGAATTCTTAATGTACCCTGGCTTGTAGCTGCATTATTTCAATCTCTGCCTCCATTTTCACATGACCTTCTTTCCTGTTCGTGTCTGTATGTGTCATCTCCTCTTATTTTTTTATTTGTTTTAATTATTTTATTGTTGTTCATTTACAGTTGTCCGCATCCCCCCCATTCCCCTCCCCCACCCCAGCCAATCATCTCCTTTTAAAATAAGGGTACCAGTCATTGGATTTAGGGCTCACCCTAATCCAATGTGATTATCTTAAGTAATTACATCTGCAAAGACCAAATAAAGTCACCTAGTTCCAAATAAGGTCACCTTCACAGGTGCAATGGATTAGGACTTGAACATATCTTTTTGAGGGGATACAATCCAATCCCTTAGCATGTATGCTAGAAAAACCACTGTTTAAATATCCCTCCTTGGGCTATGTTGCAATGCTAAGCTGAAAGTCATTCCTCTTTCTTGGCATTTCTGACCCCTCTATCTACCATATCTTTTGTTCATAAGGTGACTTTGAGAAATCTGCTAGGTCCTTCTCAGGAATTCATAACGGCTATACTTAGTGGGTTTATAGATATTCATGGAAACAGAATGTTGAGCTTTAGCTCCCAAGAGGGTCAAAGTGTCAGCAATGTTTGGAGGGAAAGTGGGTGTGATCCAATGGCAGGGAGGCTAAGGGAAGATGAAGCCACTGGACATGGAGCTGAGTGGTTTAGGGGTTAGGAGCAACCTTCTTCCTAGAAGATGAAGGTACACAGGGGTATGAAGAACCAGAGTTGAGCCCAAGCAAAGAGAAATGTGGAAAGTCTGGCCCATTTGGAAGCAGAGGAGTGTTTCCAGGAATATGGGAAATGGGGTCTATCTTAGCATACTCAGAGGGGAAAGGGAACTTGTCCACACTCAGTCTGTCAGCCAGGCCTCTCACCGCTACAGCTCCATGTGCCATAGGTGTCCAGTGTCTCCCCGTTTCCTCCACTAAAACTCTATTCCAGCTCTCATCATCTCTCGCCTAGACAACCAATTTCCTCTTCTCATGCTACTCCAAACTATTTTCCATAGAGCCACTAACTACCTTTTTAAGACATAAATCACAAGTCGCTGTATGATCTGGCCCTGGCCACCCATCATAAGTCATCACACTTCAGCTACCGTTTTCTTTATGGTCTTTTAGCATACCAAGCTCCTCACCACCTCGCAACCTTTCCACCTGCCATTCTCCCTGCCTGGGAACTCTCTGTCTCCACTTAAAAATGTCTGCTTCTTGGCCTCTTTCCCTTGCCAAAACCGTGATCCTTCAGTCTAAAGTGGTGGCTTCTCATCACTCCCTATCCATCATCCAATTTTATTTTATTATTTTATCACTTATCATGACCTGAAATTATTTTTATTTGAGTAGTTCTCAACCTGGAACAATTTTGCCTCCTAGGTACATTTGGCAATGTCTGGAGATGTTTTGGGTTGTCACAACTAGAGAGTGGGATACTACCACCTCTAGTGGGTAGAGACCAGGGATGCTGCTAAACATCCTACAATGCACAGGACAGCCCCCAAAACAAAGATTTTTCTGGTCTCAAATGTCAGCAGTGTCCATTTTTACTTTTTTTTTGATCCAGTGATTTTCAGATGCTGTTGTTTCTTTTTTATTTTCAGATGTGAGAGGATTGTTTTTAGTTTTTGATTATTTTACAGTTGTATTTTAAAACTAGTTATTTTGCTCTATAAATTTATAGATAAGCTAGCCCTTTTATTTTGGAGTAAGTTTAGATTTCTAGAAAAGTTGCAAAAAATGTACAGAGAATTCCTGTATGTCCCACACCCAGATTCTATTCCTTGTGATGTTATCTTTTCACATTTCTGTTCTTTAAACTCTACTTTCTCATCTTCCTGGTGGGCCAAACCCTTTGAAGAGACTCATCTGCTAAAAAGTAAATTTTAATGTAGCATGAATAGAGAATACTGTAAGTAATTCCCCCCTTACCCACTGGGGATATGATCTAAGCATTCCAGTGGAGGTCTGAAACTGCAGACAGTACCAACCCCTGTGTACTCTGTTTTTTTCCTACCCATACATACCTATGATAAGGTCTAATTTAGAATCAGGCATAGTAAGAGATTGTCAATAACTAATAATAACATAGAAGAATTAAAATTGTATACTGTAATAACAGTTATATGAATGTGACGTTGTTAAGTGAAATAAGGGTGACTGGAACACAAGCACTGTGGTACCATGACAGTTGATCTGATAACCAAGATGGTTACTGAGTGACTAATGTGTGGGGAGCGTCTATAGTGTGGTTGTGCTGGACAAAGTGATGATTCATGTCCCAGGTGGAATGGAGCAGGATGGTGTGAGATTTTTATCTCACTACTCAGAATGGTGTGCAATTTAAAGTGAATTGTTGATTTCTGGAATTTTCCATTTAATATCACTGACTGTGGTTGACCGTGGGTAACTGAAACTGTAGAAAGCCAAAGCACAGGTAGGGGGATTACTGTATATGCGAACAACAAGAAAGAAAGCTATCTAAGGAGAGAGTAGAAGTAAAGCCACACTGATGTTTCCAGGATTGTCACACAATTTCACAAAATGAAGACGCAGAATTATTAGTGAAAGCCTCTTATTCAGGGCTTACTAATAATTTCAAGATGGTGACAGCAGAGCATTAAACTCGCTATAGAGCTCTTCGCAATGCAGAGCCCTGGTGACTGCCTGGGTTGCATGTTCAGGACAGAAGCTCTCGCTGTTCCTACCAATATTTCAAACCACCCTAACCCCATGATCCAAATGCCTAGCGAGTGAAGGGAACGTCTTCTGCATGGCCAGACCAAGTCTACTCATGCGTGAGCTTTTCCAGTAGTGTACTCAAAGTCACAAGCTTTGTAGCTTGCCTGCCTTCTAAATCTCAGTTCAGAAGACTTTGAGGTGAGGACAATGGTATCAGCTACCCTGAAATAGCAGTGGAGCTAATTCTAAAATAACATCCACATTAGCTCACACAGGCTGATATTTTCTTTGCTGAAGATCAGGCAAATGGAGTGTTGGCTTTGAGTAGTTTCCAATAATACTTACAAGTAGCCAAGAATGCTCGGGCTCTTGGAAATAATACCTTATGCCCAGAGGCTCTTGGTAAGTAAATATGTCTTTAAAACCAGGTTTACTCACTTACCTTGTCCAAATGGGGCGTTTTCACAAGGGAACCCATCAGCCAGTCATTTCTGATGATATTACAAAAGTACCTATGAGGAAATGAACTATGAAAGTTCTTGATAAGCTGGGACTTTGAAATTATCTGGGAAATACACAGATGGGAATTGGTTTAACTTTATCATTTCTTTTTTTTAACATTTTTTTTTATTTTAAAGATTTTATTTCTTTTTAGACAGAGGGGAAGGGAGGGAGAAAGAGAGGGAGAGAAACATCAATGTGTGGTTGCCTCTCACTTGGCCCCCACTGGAGACCTGGCCCACAACCCAGGCATGTGCCCTGACTGGGAATCGAACCGGCGACCCTCTGGTTTGCAGCCCGTGCTCAATCCACTGAGCTATACCAGCCAGGACTAACTTTATCATTTCTTTTTCAATCTTCAGTAGCGTTGTATTTTGAACTTTGAGGGCATGATGTCCACTTGTAGTATTTGGTTAGCTGAGCTAGCGTCATAGCTGCATTCTGAGTTCAACCTACAGTGTGAACTACCCACCTCTGGAGAGGCCCACCCTCACATCTGCACTCATGTCCTGTTTATCATGTAAATGAAGGGACCCTAGATTTAGGGCTGCTTCCTCCCATTCCTACAACATAGGCACTGGCTTATGTATGGAACAGAAGAATCACATCAGATAGGAGAAACGGGCCCATCTCTGTTTCCTGTCCCTTGTCACTCACAGGTGGTGCCCTATTGGCTTCTGGGAATTGACTTCCACTGAGAGCAGATGGGTAGATGACCTCTGAGAATGACGGTGGGTGAGCTCTTTGTTCTGCCATCATTCCCTTCTCTGTATGTGTGTGCTATGTGCAACTGGTGTGTAAAACTAATACTTTATATCCTGCCACCCTTGGACCATAGTGCCTAGGGTGCAAAGAGGTCATTCACTCAGAGTTTGGGGCTGCATTTTAGTGGACTAGATTTGCGAAAATTCAGAAAGGCATATAATGCAAGACACTGCTTAGGATACTGTATCAGCATTCATGGAGAGGACATGGGCATAAGTTAAATGTATATATTTATAATTAAATATATAATTATACAGGATGAAATCAGTTAATTAAAATACAAAACATATGCTTATAATTTATATATATTATGTATACAAGTAGATATATACACATCTATGAACATATAATACAAGTGGACATCATACCCTGAACTTCAAAATACACTACCGCTGAAGGGTGAAAAATAGTGATGGTCCTCAGCCCGCCATCTCCAAGGGTAATACTCTGACCTCTATCACCATACGTTGTTTTCCCCATTTTTGTATTTTATATCAATGGAATCATATAATACATACTCTTTTGTGTCTGGTTCTTTTGCTTGTCATTGTATTCGTAAGTTCATTCACAATGTTGTGTTCATCCATAACCTGTTTCTTGTTGCTCTACCACATTTCATCCTGTATATATACCGTAATGTACCTATTCTACTGGTGATGTCCTCTGGAGTTGTTTCCCCCGGTCAGCTGTGAGATAGGAAATTTTCCTTCTTCTGTCTAGAGGAAGGGGCGTTCCCCCTTACCACAAGGGTATATCCTGTTGGGGTTCCAGGTTTATGGGAAGGAATGTCTTACTCAACTTGCCATCTTGGGCAGACTCTGGCATTTGCGTTTGGTCCCCTGAATCTGATGAGACCAGGAAACCTAGAATTTAGGCTCAGCAGGTTGAACAAATACCTTCCGGGCACACTTTGACTATAAGGCTGCAACGTCCTCTCTGATTATTCTGAGACCTAAATGTTTCTCCCTTGCCTACCGACTCATGCATATCTTTAATAGTTTTAAAATGTTATCCAACAGTCCTCATTGTTTTCCATGCAAGGTTCGATATTTATTCTGCCTTACTATAAGAAATAGATAAGTGTGTACATTTAAAAGGCTCTTTGTTTTGTGAGACCAATGTGTCCGTTATAAAACATAAAAATGAGGTACACTAATATTTCTTTTCCCCATGTTCTTGTTCAGCTTATATATATATACACTGAAGAGATGATGATTTTTCTTACTAAAGTTGTTTTTCTGTTCTTCTGGTTCTGTTTGTGGAGATGAGAGATATTCATTGCAAAGGTTTAGGCTCTTGTTTTTTTAATAGTTCCTTCACAAATAGCTTTGGGTGATTAATGCAAAAAATACTTTTGAAGAGCTGAGTTTTACACATTTTTACAGGTTTTACAGAAAAGGGGGTAACTATAAGATTGCCTGATTTTATAAGATCTGTAATAGCATAAATAGTTCTAAGCATCAAAAACGTGATGATCAGTGAATAATGAAGACTGACGTGTGGTGAGTTGGCAAACAGGAATGAGAAAGCTGAAAGAAGATGGCAGGTGAGCAATGAAATTGGTGGGACTGGGGGGACTATTCTAGGCTTGAGAGCCAGTTTTGACTTTGCCATGAGTAGACTAGGGGAAGGTGGGGAAGCTAGCTTATCTACCGTGTCCCATTTTCATATCTGCAGAATGACATTCCTTTTGCCTTGTTTACGTTGGTGGAAAGAAGTGGAAGGTAAATTGTTCATAGATGCTGGTTTTGCTTTGTACATAAGTCCTGTTGTGGTTAAGTACAAAGAGGCAATTTATCTAAAGGTAGGTCTAAGGAACTTCTGATGAAATATTGAAGAAAATGAACATGGTATACAGAGAGGAACACACTTGTGAGGGAAAGGACTGGCAAATTCTTTAGCTTTGCAGTTGAACTTGCTTGGCAATTACTGGAAATAAGGAAAAGAAGGAGAATTTGGCTGAAATTTGTTAATCTTTGTAAACAGGTAGGAACATGCTGTGCCTTTTCCCCTGTAATTATAGTTTATGAATAATTGTTTCAGTCTCTTTGCCTTTTGATATATTATGTGTACTCCTTGTTTATCTGTGCTTTAGTTTCAATGTTCGTGTCTGTGTGCTTTAGACTATCAGTAAATTTAATCACATGAACTTAAAATGCCGAATAAGAAAAGCTCAGCAAGAAACATTTGAATTGAATGCACAGTGATTTATTTTATAATAAAGAAAAGTGAACAATCCTTGCTTACCTGAAAGTAAAACAATAGTTTTGTAAATACTCCCCTTTGGGGGAAAGGTCCCCTATGGTCTGTCTTTGACCACAAAGACCGCATGCTTTTGCTATCTCAAGGTGTAATTCATTTTACACCTAAAATGTATAAATGAGGATAAAATCTAGTTGCCTTATATCATTATAGTTTAAAACATAGGGGGTTATTGTTTTATTTAAAGGAGGCTGAGATTGTGACTCCACATTTACCTGGGACCCAGGTTCCTTCAGTGCTCGTCCTCTATCTTCCCAGTGTCTTTCTCCTCAAGGGCCACTTCACAGTCTAAGATCACTGCTACTATAATAGCACCATGAGACCACATCACAGGCAAGATAGGAAGTAGCAGTATGTGTGGGTTTCTGAGAGGGCTCTTTAAAGGGCCTAGCCAACTAAGAGAACACCATTCCGGAATTCAAGACCTTGGCAAGCGTTACACATGTGAGTAATGGTGGTGAACACTGATCCTAGGCTGGGTGCTGTTTCCTCTCTGCTTTGTTTCTACTGCCTGGTGAAGCAAGCATCTGTTTTCTTATGGGTACAAAGCATGGCTAAGTAAGAGGCAAAGAGTAGTCAAATAATAATAGCTAATATTTGAATATACTTTTTACACGCTGAGTGCTGTTTCAAACATTTCCTAAAACACATTTAATCTTCACAACAATCCTATGAGATAGGTTACCCATAAGAAAACTGAAACCTTGATAGTTAAGTAACTTCTTCAAGGCTGCTCAGCTATAAGGTGGGATTCTACCCAGGGCAGTTTGACTACAAAGTCCCTGTCCTTCCCATCCTGCCCTATTTCCCCTCACTTTCCGTATACTGGCTCCCAGGTAGCTAATAGTCTGTAGGAACACTTTGCCTCAATTTAAATTTTCGCAGCAATGATAGGACCAGGAAGTCCAACAGAAAAATCGGCAAGGGGATGAAGCGTCAATTCCCAGAGGAGGAAGAGAGAGAGGGAGATTATAATTAAGTGTATGAAGAGACACTCAAAATCATTTGTTATTAGAGAAATGCAAATTAAAACAACAATGAAATATCACTTCAAATTCAACATACTATCAAAAGAGCAGAAAAATGTCAACTGTTGGGGGGGCCATGGGGATCTGGGGCTCTTCAGGATATAGACAGATGCAGCCGTCTGGAAGCCAATCTGGTAATATTCTGTCAGGTAAACGTACCTTACCCCATATCCCAGCACCTCTGCTCCTGAATATATGATACATGATACACGATACATAATACATAATATATAATATTATAATACATAATATACCAATATCATACATAATAATATATAACAATCTAATCTATATGATATATAATATATATCAGAGAAATTCTTACACAGTTTCAAAAAGGGCAACACAGGAAATGCTCATTAATGCATTTTGTGACAACGGGGAGTTTCAAGCAATCCAGTGTCCATCAGTGAAGGAAAGGGTAACTAACATGTGGTAGACCCACTGTGAAACATGATGCGGCATGTTAGAAGCAACAGGCTGAATATACATGCAGCAACATGGATATATGATTTTTAGAAAGGTTGATTTCCTTTTCTCTTCTGTTATTCATTAATTGATCATTTGTTCCAAAAGCTCATTCTTTCAGGGAGTCTCTCAGTTGTAGAACTGCTAATTCCTATGCTGATCTGCTGATCATAAGGGGCTGAAGAATGGAGGACCCAGTAGAAACAGTGGCCTCCCTGAAATATACCAAAAGCCATCAAATATGCCACTCCTCCTGCTGGAATTGTCCCCCCTGCTTCAACTGGTTAGTGCTTATTCACTTATGTCACCAACTCAATTGAAACTTCTCTGACTCCTTCCTGGGTCCATGCCCTTCCTCTTTGTCTGCATAGCACCCAATGCTCACCCCCATGGTAGGTGACCCTCATCATATTATACTGTGATTGTTTACTTTTTTTTGCCTTTTCCAGGAGACTATGGGGTAAGGGCCATGTCTAAGTCTTTTATCCCAGCTCCTTGCCCAGTTACTGGATCACAGTAAGTGGTCAATAGGTGTTTTCTGAACAAGTGCATAAATAAATGAATGAAGGATGAATAAATAAATGCATGAGTGAATGAATGGCCTAGCTAGGAGCCTTCCCAGAAATTTATTCACATTGCTGCTCATGTTTCACTGTGCAGCACCTGGTGACTTCAATGCTCAGGGACAAGAGAGGCTGTAAAATAAAAATATTTTGGCTGGACACATTGTTGTCCCCAAAGGACACCAGGGTTCTCTAACCAAGGAAGGAGGGAAAAGTGAACAACTAATAATCCCTTCTACATAAATTAATAATAACCTTTTATGGCAGAACCCCTAAGTGTACACGTTGCCCAAATGGATGCTGGTCACATCCTTTCTCAGATCAGTCAGCAGCCAGCACTTTGATGCAGAAAACCCAAAGTCAGATGTCTAGTCTACTTACAATGAGTCCTGTTCTGCCTGACACACATGGAATTTTCTATCTCCTTTACTTCTAACCACTCTGCTAGTTCATTTTCTGACAGTGGAGCTCATCTCAGGGTCTTGGATTGATCACTGTCTCTATTGGTTGGCTTTCAGTTGAAGGTCATGCTGTACTTAAAAACGGATGACTTTGAACACTAAATTCAGCTTAGCTCGGTTAGAAGCACTCTTTATGGGAGTCATGCAGAGACAAACACCACAGAACAAAGTCAGTTCTGATTTGGAGCAGTGACATTTTCTAAGTTATGTGCACTCCAGTGGGGACACACTCATCAAGTGGAAAGTGGTGTGGAATCAATACTTAAATATTGATTGTGCCCTCTCATAGCCTCTCTTCCCTCCCACATCTCTCTTCATATGCCCCCTACACATCTTTTCCAGAGCACCCAGAGCTAAATTCCAGACAAATACATTTGTATACTATATAAATCCTACCGTCACACTATTTTCCACTCTTCTCTGGTGTCTTGGCAGTTCTGCAGTCCTGAACTGAATGCAGGAAGAGAGAAATCTACCCCAATGCCACTGAGGAGAGACACATAAAATGCTGCCATCACACAGGAGGAAGTTGGCTACCCAGATTTCAGGCTAGGGTAGACTATGCATTTCTCAACCATGGGGCAGACAGAAGGGGAGAGATGGAAGAATATTCTCACCTACTTTCAAAGGCGTCACCATTACATTTTCAAAACCATTTCAGTCAACCATGCAGTTAGTAGAAACACCTGTGAGAGTCCAGCAGAGCAGAGATAGGACAAGCTCTTGCCGCTGCTGTGTGTTTTTATTTTCTGTTTTGTCACTGTAGAATTTTAGTTGGAAAGTTGGGAGAAAATGCATTGTCGAGTCTTTGCCACATAATGTCCTACATATGAATCCCATCCCAGTACAGCCTTTATGGTTGATTTAGGGGGAAAATTGTTGCTTTCTAAGATTTGAGAGATCAGAAAGCCATCTCAAAAATTCAATGAATCAATTTGGAATGAATTTCTAAACCCAACATGGATGTTTTCTTTCTTGATTGAGTCATTAAAATGACAGAGTTGCTATTATATTTCTCTTGTGTTATCCTTGACTAGAACTGAAATAAATTCGGAAAGTGTTTTCAGGGGGTTGGGAAGGGGGAAACACAAGAATGCCATCCTACACCATACAAATAAAGCACAAGGTCATTTTTCCACATCACCTCAAGGTTTAATGTTAACCTGGGACAAGCACAATTTGATTTTTTTTATGGATAGGGCACTGATGGGGGTGGAGGAGAGATGGGGCAGTTCTCTTTGACTCATACGTGACTCAGCTCAGTCCACATCTTTTGCCCTTAAATCTCAGAGAGAATTAGATGTTGGTGATTTTACAAGTTGGACTTTCTTTTTTAAAGCATTTTAAAAAGCACAAGAAGAAGATGTGCAGCCCACCATGTACTAAAAGGCTCACAGATATTGTTGCGTTCTGCCTGTCCCTGGTTCTTCTCATGTCTCATAAATAAAAGATTTCTATAAAAATATGGAAAATATCCTTGCCCTAAATTAGGTAAGCTGCTTTGCTTTAATTTCCTTCCCTGCAAGTTGGCAACTGAGTAAAAGAAAATATTTTGGCTTCCAGAGATGCTGTTGTCCCTCCTCCGGCCTGTCTCCTAGCCCTGGGCATCTGCAGGGCATCATATGTGGCCAATTCTGGTCAGACCCGATCTGTTTCCCCTTGACAGGGGTCCCTGGTTCTTGACCACCAGAGCCTGCAGCAGAGATCTGTTGCCTGCAGGAAATCTAAACTCCAGTCACATCTTTCTCCTCCACCCTTAGCCTCCAAGATAGGAATGTGGTTTCCTTGATAACACTGTGCTGAGCTGTCCTGTATACAAGAAAAATTGTTTGTTTCATCATCCCTGAGATATGTTTTCAGAGCATGATTGTGAGGTTTAATAAGAAAGCTGTACCTTGGAAAGATCAGGGGAAAAAAATATAGTGAGGCAAATCTGTCAACCCCACCACCTCATTCCTTTAGTCCTTCAGTAAGCAAAGCTTCTTTCGGCTTCTGCACTGTGCCCAGCAAATATGCTAGGCACTCAGGATATGGAAGTGAAAAATACAGATGCCTCCTACATTCAGATGGTTAATAGTTTAAGAAGTAATACAGATTCTCTCTCTCTCTCTCTCTCTCTCTCTCTCTCTCTCTCTCTTCTCTCTTCTCTCTCATGGATACATGTGTATTTTGTCAGGAACTTTCTGACCACATGGGTACCACTACTAATGTGCCAGTTTCAGAGATAAGGGAGTGATAAAGAGATTCTGCACTTTAAAAATCATTATAAAATAATACATGACTGGCCAGTCAGGTAGAGATCCTGACTCTCCTAAGCCAGAGGTAGACACAAAAATACAAAGGAGAAATCATTGATTTCCCTCTCTCTCTTTAAAAAAACACTTTTATGGAGGTATAACTTACATAGCATAAAATTCATTGATTTTAGGCATACAATTATTTTTATTAAATTTATTTTTATTAAATTCATAGAATTGTGTAACTATCACCACAATTCAATCAAGAACATTTACATCACCCCAATAATATCCCTCATGCTCATTACTAGGCACTCTCCTTTCCTCGCCCCACTCTCTGGCAACCACTAATCTACTTTGTTTCTAAAGATTTGCCTATTCTGGACATTTAACATGAATGGAATCATACAACACATGATCTTTTTTGTCTGGCTTCTTCTTCTTCCACTTCCCATACGTTTTGAGGTTCATCACTTTGTAGCGTGTATCAGTACTTCATTCCTTTTATTGATTAATAGAATTTCATTGTATGGACATGCCACATTGTGTTCATCACTTGATGACCTTTTGGATAGTTTCTGGTTTTTGTTTGTTATGAACAATGCTGCTGTGAACATTTTGTATAAGTCTTTGGGAGGACATATGTTTTCATTTATCACATAAATACCTAGAGGTAGGATTGCTGGGTGAAACACAGATATTTAAACAAAATATTTATAACAAAGTGAGTTGCTTAAGAACAACAAGAAGACTTAGTTTGCAAGTTATACTACAGTTTATTGCCTCTAGTCATGGAATATAGGATAAGCACCAATCTTCAAATCTGAAAATACATGTTCAAAATCTTTTTCTTTCCTTAGTAATTAGATGACCTTTGGGGAAATGCTTTTATCTCT
>VMDR010023102.1:0-15817 GCA_007922815.1 Macrotus californicus | reverse complement strand
TCAAAGTCCCACTCCTTTTCTGTGTCCCTATTTCTATTTCTTGCCTCTATTTTCTGTTGATTCTGTTCTCAGTCAGGGCCCTTGTAGTTCAAAAGTGGCTCCCAGTGACATTCCAGTAGGAAAAGCTCCCTGTTCCAGTATCTCAGAGGACAATTCAGTTATGTTTCATTGTCACTCAGTGTCCTGACTTGTATCATCCATGAGTGCTGTCATTTTGAGGAGATGATTTCATTTGATCTGGCAGGTCTAGATCATAAGACATTCTCGGAGCAGGAGGTGGGGTCTCTTGGTTCTGGGGAACAACGGAACCCGCTGTGGGAAGGGTGAATCTGCGTGTACAAAGCAGGCCATTGCTGGTGTCAGGGCGAACTGTGGCAGGGCCGCAAAGAGCAACAATCTTCCTGAAAATAAGTAAGTTCTAACTGCTTACAAAATAGGGAACCATCCTAGATGGTTTTTCTTTCAATATCACCCTCCCTCTCTCCCTCTCCCTCCCATTCTCCTTTCATCCCTCTCTTTCTTCTGTCTTAACTACAATACTTTCAAAAATAGTTGGCCATTGTGCCCACAAGAGTAGTCTTATATTGTAGGACCTGTACATTCAGTTGCTTATGATTTCCTCACCTTAATTTCATATAGGCTTGGTAAACTTAACAAGTTCAAAATATAGTCATAATTTTTGGGCGCAAAATTGCTTTATTTCATGTCTTTCCTTGTTAGTTAGAAACATCATCCTGTGTCCCACCACCTGAGTGTAACCCAGGCCTCACTAGTAAACTTCCACTTTTTACCAGTCCCCTCCTACCCCAGTCACCACCATCAGATCTCTGGGCCATGTTGATACTATTTCTGTGACTTCTGAAATTTCACCCTCTGACTTTGGTCCCACTGTTACCAGTTTTTCACCTGAACCGTGAAAGAGTCTCCAAACTAGTGAACCTGCACACAGCATTGCTCTGGGCTTCAGCTACCCTTTCTACCACATTGATGTCAGCCAGTCTGTACACATAATTAATTATACACTATTAAGATAAAGTCCAAACACATTAGCCTGGCACAAGACCCTTCAAGAAGAGGTCCTTGCAGTTCTGCCTCTCTGATCCTACCATTCTTGCACAAGCTTCTGGGTTCAAGTTACCGTGAACTACTTACATTTCCAGGAGGTTGCTTTTAACATCTGAGTTTTTGCTCATGCTTTCCTATATCCTTATCTTTTTGTTCTCCCAAAAACCCCTTCTTTCATACCCTTCAATGAAACCAGCTCTAATTTAGCAACTCCTGTCTCTTCCATGGCAGCTTATCTATACCTCTACTGTGCTTCTCAAGACATCACTAGGATTGTTTATATGGCTGTCTCTTGCTAGACCGTGAGACCCTCATAGACGTGCTCAGTGTTCTTTATTTTTATGTCTTTGGTGTCCAGCAGTGTTCCTGGCATATGACTGAATTTAAAGGGTTGTTGAACAAATTATTGCAAAATTTAACAAATTATTTGTATGTAATTTATCTAATGAAGAGGAGCCATGACATGGTTATAAAATATGATGTAAAACTGTTGGTAATTTTATATTATTTTTGTTTTTCTGTTTAGAAGCTTAAATGGAATGGGCATTATAGTGAAGTTTTTCAAAATAAGGTATCCAGTTAGATTTGGCAGTATAACCACTAAGTGTACCAAGAATAATTTCCAGCTGCAGAATGTTTTATAAAAGTGCTGAGCAGATACTTTTTCAAATCATTTTTGGTATCTGCATGTTAGAAAACCTGCTTATTATGATGGAAAATTACTTTGTTGATCTTTTTTCACTTTGGATCTTGAGTGGGGGGTGGGAGTTCTAGGTAGTTGGGTGGCTTGAGGCAAATCCAAAGGATTTGGAGTGGGAGGAACATGCAAGGTGGCCTTCAGATGTGCAGAGAGGACCCAGACATAGTGCTAATGAAATAGGCATATAGCCCTGTACATATTGCACCTGGCTCTTCAGCATTGCACAGCTTGCCTTCAAGCCCTGTCAGTTCCCAGGGCTTTGGACATTAAACCTGGTCCCTTGGCACAAGAAATGCTTTGCTAGTATCGATTCTGGGAGATCTAAACAGGAAGAGTTGGAATTAGCACAGACCAGTGTCATTTTGACTCCCAGGTGTGGCTTTATTGAGGCTGTGCCATGTCTAGCCTTTGCCGATAATAAAGCCAACCATGCATGAGAAAGCACATGATGGAAGGTCTGCCTAGAAATAAAATGTTGGATCATACTTGTCATTTATTACAGTTTATAAACTTATCACAGGTCCAGAGTCTTCATCTGTAGAATCCCCTCTAAAGCCTAGAAAATGTGACTCCTTCATCCTAGCAAAACTATCATTCTGTCTCCTCAACCTTGAACTTTTCTACTTGATAATAATAAATGTAAGTATATATATACATGCATATATATACCCTTTCTTTTTATCTTTTGCCTGATTCAGTGCCTCTATAAATTCAACAATTTATATTTTTATGTCCTTTTATTCCTTTCTTCTACGAACTATAAATTTCTTTCTATCTTATCATCTGCTCTACATATTTTAAAGTTTGTTCTGTATGTTTGACTTGTCTTTCAAATTTCTTTTTGTGCTTTTCAGTCATTGGTGTCTCTGTCCTATTGACGTTTTTTCCCTGACTGTGCTACCATGCATTTTTTAAGAAACTTTGTGTAGATGTCTGCTTCGGGAGCTGTGTTGTCTTAGATACTAGAGGTTATGTTTCTGTCCTGTAGTCCTTCTTCCACTTCTAGATCTGTAGTTTTCCTTGTCTTTGTTCTATGCTCTGTTAAATGCCACTGATTGCCAAGAACACATTATTAAGGTTTTTAAGTATGAATTACTTTTTTCCTTATTGTTGTCTTCATATTTTTTCGTTGCACAAGACTTCATTGGTGGCCACAGAGCAACATGATAGATCTTGGTCTTTTTACATCAACTTTCCCTTTTAAATTTGGAACATCTTCATTCTGCAGATTTGGAGTGCCTAAATCATAAAATAGCCATGAAAAACAGTGCTACTATCCATAACTATTTGGAGGGTTTTTTTTTTTTAACTGGTAAGAGATGATGCAATAGGGGCTTGTTCTGTGACATGACAATGTAAGAAAAAATTGAGTGAATCCAAAGGATATATTAGTTGACCCTGACTTTTACTGTTAACTTTAATGTATACTACTACCATTTAGAGACTTGTCTTATGTCTTTTCTTCTGCAAATGCTAATTGGATGCTTCTAATGTATCAGTACTGCAGAGTAAAAACACGTACAAGGCTGTCTCAGCCTTCATTGACCCTGAAGAGATAAGATGCACACACAAACTAACACAAGGTAGAGTTGCCATTAGAGTGTGCACTTAAGGGGCTCTGAGGATTCGGAGGAGGACTGTTGGGGGATCAGAAGAGGCCTTACAGGGGAAGTTACGCTTGATATCCATGAAGGACGTCTGGATTTTGATGAAGGCAGGTATGGAAGAATGGCCACAGGGATGTTGCAAACTAAGGGCACAGTTTGGTCAACCTCACCAAAGCAGGACATCAGATATATTAGGGAAATGAGTGGTTCAATTTGTCTAGAGCCCAAAATATAAGGAGTAGTGGGAAGTAAGTCTGGAAAGGTTAGTAAAAGCAAAAAAAAGGAGAGTGTCTTACAATTGGCCAAGGATTATTAGGGCAGTGGAGAACCCTTAAGGCAGTATTTTCCGAACTCAGTTTAATGGGTCACAACCATTCTTTTAAAAGAAAGAGACTAGAATAAAATAGAAAGTATCAAAATGCATAGTACATAGTGAAGTTAATTATTATTTTGTGAAACGTGTATGTGTGTGTGTGTGTTTATACAGATGTTCTATATTAAAAATATTGTTACGGTCAAATAAATTAAAAAGCCACTACCTTGAGGGATTTTGTGAAAGAAATTATTTAGGGAACTTCAAGGTCATTAGGTTGAATCACTATAATGCAAGAAATAAATTAGGGAAGTGGAACTCTGGGAATGAGGAGTTCAAATTGAACATCGAGATACCAGGCTAGTGGAAAGCTTCCAGGACCTGCAGAGGAGCAGCAGCTGTGGGAGAGGTGAAGAAGAGGCACTGAAGAGGTGGGTCGATAGCCCTCGGTGGTGGCCCTTAAATAAAAGTGACAGGGAGTCTGTGTGAGCAAGGTTCCTTGTGAACTGACAGTTCCATGGCTAATTTATTTGGTTTTCACTGGGCAGTGTTGATCCAAGTGAATTATGATAGCTACAGATTACAAATACAGGGTGGGGCAAAAGTAGGTTTACAGTTTTTTGTATAGAAAAAAATTCAATAATTAATAATAATAATACAGTAATGATATGTTTTGCATACTTACAACTGTAAACTTACTTTTGCCCCACCCTGTACAGTGATTTGAAATCTTATAGGACTCCATCTTTGTTGTCCCCACTTTAATCTGGTGTACGGTGGTATAGCAGATGTCTCATATCGTTCATTCTGTGTTCATTTCATCCAGATCACCTCTGTTTTTATTTTTTTAAAGAATGGTGTGGGGACTGACTATAGAAGTGGTTTTCAGGCCTGGGTTGGGGGGGTGAAGGGGGAAAAAATGGGACAACTGTAATAGCATAAACAATAAAACATTTAAAAATTAAAATAAAAATATTTTATTTATTTATTTTTAGAGAGAGGGGAAGGGAGGGAGAAAGCGAGGGAGAGAAACATCCGTGTATGAGAGAAACATCTATCTGCTGCCCCCCAACCAGGGACCTGGCCCACAACCCGGGCCTGTGCCCTGACTGGGAATCGAACTGGACACCTTTCACCTTGCGGGTGATGTCCAGCAAACTAAGCCATGCCTGTCAGGGCAAGATTAACTCTTAATAAATGTTAGTCTTGATGGTCCTTTTAATTGAACATTGAACATTTTCTTCGTAGAGTTATATGGAGTACACATCAACTAGAAAATGTATCCTATTGCTTGCCTAAATAAAACACCTAGGTAGCAAGATGAATGATATTAGTGCATTTAACAGAAAAACAGTGCATGCAGGTGGGCTTCTAATTATCGTAGTAATTACATTGAAAAGTTATTTACTGGCAATTAAAATGTAAAGACTTTTTTTTAGTTTTATTGATATATAATTGACATAAAGCATTGTGTAAGTTTAAGGTGTGCAACGTTTTGACTTGATACACTTACATATTGCAAAATGATTACCACCATGGCATTAGTTAACACCTGCATTTTGCCACTTAATCACCATTACTTTTTTATGGAGAGAACATTTAAGACCTGCTCTCTTAGCGACTTTCAGGTACATAGTAATACAGTATTATTAGCTGTAATCACCATGCTGCACATTAGATCCCCAGAATTTATTAGTCTTAAAACTGGAAGTTGGTATCCTTTGACCAACATTTCCTCATTTCCTCCACCCCAGGCTTCCCACCCATCACTCTACTCTCTGTTTCTTTGTGTTTGGCTTTTGTAGATTCCACAAGTATAAAGGACACAGTGCAGTGCTTGTCGTTCTGTGTCTGACTGGCTTAGCACGGTGCCCTCGAGTTCCAACCAAGTTGTCACGAACATCAGGGTTCCTTCCTCCTCATGGCTCAGTAATAATGTTTAATTGTATATACCACACCTTTACCCTCTTACTCTTTTGTGGACTAGGTTGTTTGCATATCTTGACTCATGTGGATAATGCTGCAGTCACCATAGGGTGCAGCTATCTCTTCAAAGATCCTGTTTTCATTCCCTTTGATTACATACCCAGAAGCAGGATGACTGGACCATATTCTAGTCCTATCTTTAATTTTTAAGCAGCCTCCATACTGTTTTCTGTAATAACTGTGCCAATTTACTTTCCCATCAATAGTGTACAAGTGTTCCCTTTTTCCACACCTTCTCCAACACTTGTTATCTATTGTGTTTTTGATGATAGCCATTTTGACAGGTCTGCGGTAAGATTTTATTTATTTATTTTTAGACAGAGGGGAAGGGAGGGAGAAAGGGAGAGAAACATCAATGTGTGGTTGCCTCTCACACACCCCCTACTGGGAACCTGGCCTGCAACCCAGGCATGTGCCCTGACTGGGAATCAGTCTGGTGACCCTTTGGTTTGCAGGCCGGTGCTCAATGCACTGAGCCACACCAGCCAGGGCTGAACTACTTCCCATATACCTATTGACTATTCACATGTCTCCTTTGGAAAAATGTGTATTCCATTCATCTACCTATTTTTTAATCGTTTTGTTTTGCTGTTGAGTTATATGAGTTCTTTATATATTTTGGATATTAACCCCTAATCAGATATATGATTTGCAAATATTTTCTCCCATTTGGTTATTTGCCTTTTCATTTTGTTGATGGTGCCATTTGCTGTGCAGAAGCTTTTTAGTTTAATGTAGTCCCACTCATTTATAAAATATAAAGTCTTTGTAGGCTCTATAGGCTTTTGGGCGCCATGTCAGATTAAACTGGCATCAGACTATAAATTAATTGACTCCTTGTATTCTACTTAGGGTCTTTCTCCAGTGTCTGACCCTCTATAATTTATCCTGCAAACTCATGCTAGGAAAGTCTTTCTAAATTGTAGATTCACATATGTCTCTTCATCATAAATTTTTGTTGCTTGCCATTGATCCACTAGGTGCTCTGCAGTATGACTTAATCTTTCCTTTTTCCCCATTCAGTACTTTCCTACATGGAGCCTATTTCCACCCTAGACTGTCATTCCCCTTCATGGTCGGTCTGTCCTGGGTAACACTGTATTTGAATGAGAAACGGCCTTCCTCTCCAGCTGCTGCTTTCACACGGTTTCTTCTACATGATGTTTTCCTTGATCTGCCCCCCCCCCAAGTGTTGTGTCTTCCCTCTGGAACCTTCATAAAACATCGTATCTTTTATAGTACTTACTCTAACTTTACACACATAGCTACTGGTTTTTTATTTTTGTTTTGTTTTATATTGTGGGTTTTTCTTTAAATATTATAAGTACCCGGAGGGGTTGATACTGTACTTCGTTCTTTTTTTATTTCTTTTGGGGCTCCATACAACTGTTGCACTCTGAAGGCACTGTGTTCTGCTGTACTTCTCTGCAGTTTAGTTACTGCATCTGTAAAATGTGGTAACATCCTCCTTGTTGTGTATTTATCTGTTTTGAGAGTAAGTGGGAAAGTGTATGAGAGCCTCTTTATGTTTCTGGAAAGACAGGTACTGTACAAATTAGTTTTTCCCACTTTTGTTTGCCTGCCCATTTCATGGCAGTCTCGGTCTTCTTTCCTCTTTAGGGTCTCGTTTCCCAAATAATCCAGTAAAGCTGGTTAAAGTCGTCTCTCTCATTGCATACAAAGTTCCACTAGGATATTATTATTAAATAGTAGCTGCAAGTTGGCGTTGAGATGAGTGTAATTTCTCTTGACTTTATTAGGATGTTAATTCGGAGAAGAAAAAGAATGGTGATCACTCAAATTGTGAAAGAGGTTTTAATGGGGGTGAATTTATATTACATATTGGATTCCATTTATCCTTCAACCCTTGTTCCCATAACTTTGGGCTTTCCCAAGTGTTCTTTAGACTCTTTCAGTCAGACAGTTCGGCCTTCCGGGAGACACGTGGAATTAATGTTTTCCATCTCGTTTCCCACACGAGTAAACTGAGGCGTTAGTTGTTTCAAAAGAAGGTAAGAAGTGTTCTCAACAGTGAGAAAGGTTCTTATTACTAGATACTTTCTATTAAAAATTACTTTGGCACTTTTTAAGGATTTAGCTCTGCTTATTTTTCAAATTGAAGCAGTATATTTCCTATTAACTCATTTGTAAAAAGCCTCAAGCAAGGACTTCCATTGAAAGTTACATAAACTGAATTTAGAGAATTCAGAATTCTGAAGGAGGATATGAAAGACTTATTTTGTCCAGAGGTAGAATCGGGCTACTATGCGCAATCCTGTATGTAGGAACAATTACCTCTCAATGCCAGCAGAATTGCCAGCAGAATTATACCCCATTTATTCATAGACTCTGAAGTGCTGGGCCTTGTGGGTACTTTGTATACTTACTTACGCACAGTGGGTGCTTCATGAGCTGTTGTTAAGTTAAACTTACTGAACGAAGTTAAGCCTATCTAACCTTGACAAAATCCAGCTAACATTGGCCTTGTAAATATCTGTAAAAATCAGTTGACAAATGAGAAGAGGCAGCAACTGTCTATTAGACATTTATTCTTTCCCCTGTGCAGAATTCTTTGCTGCCTACCATAGGGTTAGCTCTACAGCCATTGAAGTGGTCTGTGGTCTATTTTAAGATTGGTTCTCTTGTGGGTTCTTTTCTACATAGTACTTCTGCAGGGAGGTGAGGAGGAGAGAGAGATTCATCATTATTTGATAAATAACCCATCGTCCTCCCTTTTGAGCCTTTCACAATTTAGCTCTTTTAATAATATTTATTTGTCTCATAGTTATTTTTGTCATAGTTATTTTAAGTTATCTTTCCTTAACCCTCATCTACTGATTTGATTGGTCATATGGCCTGGACTTGATCACAGAAAGCTAGTAAGAATCAGTCTAGTGGACTTCAATGCAGAATAGTGTGACTTTAAGACAGGATTTCTTAATCTGGAGAGGAAAGCTGTTTTGAACTCTAAAATTTTGTCCAAATATTCTTAGAAGAGGTCCAAATTTATTTCATAATCTCACTGTGATCTGTTCTCTTCAGAAGTTTAAGAACCACTGTTTTAATCACCAGTTGCAGAAAGCTTAGCAGCCTGCGGGTGTTCATGACTACCCTAGTCAGGACTCAGCTGTCCTCTGAGCCTATGATATACTGCGTGTGCTGTGCACGGGGAGGTCAGAGGGCCTCCCGGGGTTTCTGAGTGAGGAGAGTGGTATGGAGGTAGGACCTGAGCGCAGCCCAGGATGCCATGTGTCTCTCAAAAAGGACATGGAGATCTCAAAGATAATAAAGTGCACAGTTACTGAAAATTTCAGCTAAGAAGTGAAGGGGACCAAAGTAGGGGAAATAGACTTGGACCCTGAATGTATTCTGGCTGGTTCTTAATAGGCCTTTGGATTTCACGTTGAAGGAGAGAAGGGTAGGGCTGCAAAAGGCATTGTTCCTGATTTCCTCGAGTGTAGCTTTCTTTTTTGGAGTTTCTTTTGCATTTAGTTACTCTTTGGGTAGTTAGATTATGCCTTGTTTTACACAATTGTTTGTATATATAATATATCTAATTTGTTATTTTATAACCTCTTGAAAGCCGGGACTATGTGTTTTCACCTTTGGATACTCTGCAGTGTCTATCATGGTGCTTTGTCCATATGAGGTGCTCACAATTTTTTTTCTATATTGTTTTAGGGAAGTTGAGAAATTTCACCATATCACACATTCAACTTTATGATGATCCAAGGGTGAAATTTCCCTCAGTACTTAGTCTTTATAATAGTTTGCCTTTCTATAAATACTGGACAGTTTTTATTGTATGGACACTGTAAATCATGCAACTTACTTGGTTTTTCTTTTTTGACATTGAGTTTTAGCAAGCCCAGACCCATGTGAATTTTTTCAGATCTTTTTGTCTTATTGTAATAATTGCCATTGTTTATGTAGTGCTCTGCCAGGCACTGTAATATACTCTGTACATTGTGTTCTAATTTATCCTTGCATCAACCCTGGTTCTTATCCCTATCCTGCAGATAAGTAGACTGAGATGCAGAGAACTTGAGTAACTCGTCCAAGGTTACACAGCTAGAAAGCGGTAGAACATGCACCTAATAACTGTGTGCTGTTGACTCCCAGCATTACATTTACGTTAATTCATGCAGATTTACCGTGAAACAGTGCATACAGGGTGGGGCAAGAGCAGGTTTACAGTTGTGAGGGTGTGAAACAGCCTATTCTTGAGTTATTATTTATTAATTATTGTATTATTTTCCAGTCAACAATTGCATATAAACCAGTAAGGCACGAGCGACTTACCAGTGAGACAGGGGCAGGCCTGTGGTTTGATAAGGGGAGCAGAGTCACTGAGATCAAAGTAATGCATCTGTGTTTGATCTCATCTCATTTCGCAGCTCTCAGAATAATTTTAGATCCTTGCTACTCCAAGTGTGGTCTAGGGGCTGGTGTTGGTCCGTGAAGCGTTTGTTATTGGTCCAAGGTCAGCTATTTATAGAAATTGAAACTAAGCATCAAGAAGCTTTTGTAGTCATTTGAGAGTAATTTTATGTGTTGATCTAATAATAAAAATTTGGCCTTGTATTTTATATCTTTTTACAAGTTTTGATAATTCATTTCAATTGTATTTTAAAGAAGTTTCAGTCTTCAAAGGCTCAGAAATTTTTTTAAAAAGTTGTTCCTGACATAGTGTGAGAAGCACTGTTGTTGGTAACAGCTTTGCAAGTTTTTAAGCTATTGTCTAAAAAAAAGACATTAAGTGCGGCTTGAAATTGCATTCTGATTTATACCTGTTTCTGCAGATGAATCACAAACTGGTTTGTTTGGTCACTTTGTCAGTGTCTCGGTTCCGTGAGAAGAACTCCTCAATCGAATGGACTCTTCAGGATGGGGGGAATTTTTTATTTTTTTCTTACAATGGGTACTTTTCTCCAGAAAAACACATTTTAATGAAGTCCTTGATTCAAGATAATGGTGTGAGGAACTTGTCAATCACCCATAGTTACAGTTTCTTTCCTTAACTTACGAGAATAGCTAAAAAGGCAATTTGGGTTTTTCTGTATACTCAAATTGTTACCTGGAGCGGTAGAGAGGTGCAAAAGGCAACACCGACAAAGCACAAAGCGTTGATGCTGCTGCTGCTTACAACAGACTTCCTGTGGGAGGGAAGCAGAGTTAGCTTCAGTGAGACAGTATCTGCAACACCAGCTGAGTTTTTAGTTTTTCTTTTTCTTTTTGGGTGGGGTGAGGCATTCCCTTCTGTAATATAATATGTTGTAAAATAGCTCCATCCAAAGTTACCAACCTTAATAGGGTTTTTGCATGTCCATACAATCACTGTCTCCTGTTTAAAATAATCTTTTGGTGACCCTCTAGCAGGGGTGTCCAACCCTCATGCGTCACAGGACAGCTGTGAATGTGGCGTGACACAAAATCATAAATTTACTTAAAACATTATGAGTTTTTTTGTGTGTGATGACATGTCACAATGTATTTAATGTGTCGCCCAAGACAACTCCTCTTCTTCCAGTGTGGCCCAAAAAATGCCAAAAGGTTGGACACCCCTGGTAGGTATCATTTGATGAGGAATCCCTAGCTATTTTTTGGATGTTTAAAAGCTGGCTTCCAAATAAAGAAATGGGATATGGCTATGAAGAGGCATTTCAAAGAGAAAGAAATTCAAACGGCAAAGACATGTTCAACCTCACTGACTCAAAACTACAGCTATCACTTTGGCAGGATTTAGAAATTCTATTGGTGTTGAAAACATGGGTACCCTATGTGCTGCCTGCAGCCCTGCAAAGTGGTTCAGCCTTTCTGAGGGTAATTGCACAGAACTCATCAGACACAAAAATACACTCTCTCTTTACCAAGCTGTTCCACTTTGGGGAATTTATTCTGGGGAAAAAAACTAAAGATGTACTTGTAGATTTAGAAATGACTAGCTAGTTATGGTGTATTTATACAATGGCATACTGTATAACATCAAAATTGAAGTTGCAGAAATACATCTGTATATATTATTAAGAGAAGGAAATAGATTACCAAAACCCTATATGGTATAATAGATTTTTGTACATGTATTTGTATAAATATATGTGTAGAAAATGTCTGAAGGATATATATTAAGTCTGCATGTGGAAAGCACTGTTTGGATAATTTTTGCACGTTTGACTTTTAAACTTTTTTCTTATAGCAAGCATGCATTGATTGCTTTTGAAACCTCTTTGTTGAGTGTTCGGACTCCATTTTAACCTGCACAGAATGGTACAGGAGGAAAGGAAACCTGATCATCAACAGGATGTCGCCGTTCCCAGGTCTTTTTCTGAGGCTTCACCAGGAGCCTGTTTTTCTTTTGGAGCTGGTTCTTGAAAGCTGTGTTTGAGTTTTTCTTCTTTTTCTTCTTCTCCTTTTTTTTTTTTTTTTGCCTGTGACAAATGCCTATCACTTTCTAAACAAGAAAGCCAATGTCCCAGCTAGGTGTGGGGGGCTCTTTTCATTCACTCGCAGCCCTGTTGTGCTAATACTGAGTAAGCAGAGACAGCCTGGCTGGTGGTGAGAGATGGGAAGCCAGCCTCAGGGCTTTTTCTGGTCAGCCCCCAACCCCTGATTGCCACGTTTTCCTAATTTCCCATTTCCAGGGCATCACTGAAGTGACCTCGCTTGCTGAATATGATGTTCTGACTCTTCAGGATTTTCACATGCATTTGAAAGGGTGGTGGGGCGATTGTTTACAGGACTCCAGATGAACTGTGCACTCACAGCAAGTTTGATAAACACACATTTCCTCCTTTTATCAGTGAGATTGCAGAATGTGAAGTATGAGTTTCCAGTTTTACTCATTCCCCTCAACCCTTTTCCTGTTTAAAAACTTCGACATGCTAATTGGATTCTGATCTGTCCCTGTTTCTTATTCTGCTTATGGGTTCTTGGTGGCTTATTCCAATACTTACCTAAGCAAGGTTTGTCAGCCCTTCAAAAATAAACTTTGCATGTATTCAACTTAAAGGAGATTCATCCCAAGGAATGTAATGTGAGCACTAATTAACAGTAATGACTGCTAATCACTTTGCTTTTTATACTCCTTTAGGAGCACTGCTATTATCCAATGTAGTTAAGTAAAATGCCTGTATGTGAATCAACACTGCTGAATCCTGTTAGCAGCTATTGCTCCCAGTCAAGCTTTGAATAAATTAGACTTCACTGAAATTGATTTTAATATGCTGTGTTTCTTCTTATAATAGTAAACTAAAATATCTAGTTAAATATCCTGAATATTAAAAAGACGTCACCTTTTTTTTGCAATCATCCTAATGGTAGATGAAAGGCAGTATTGCAGATAAATTTTCTCAGAGTTCAAGACATTGGCTCTTAGATGTCTTTGAAATTTCATGTGACATACTCTCCGTGGTCCTAGCAGCGCTCTGATTCCGTTGTAAGCATTTTATCAGGTCAGTGAAAAGCAGTAGGCTCATGTTTAATTTTTCCAAATTTGTGCCTTTACTTCTTACAGGATCTTACAGCTTCTTTAAATTATATAGCCCATTTATATAAACTTGGTTCATAAGATTGTACATTCAATGTCCATTAAAAAGAGTTGTTTTGTTATGTTTAGTGTATTATTAGACTATTATAAAAGCTTTCTGTTTATTTACATGCATTCAACCTACCTATTGATACAAACTGCCTTGCCTCTGGAGTAGACTAAGCAAAACTCATAAATTAATAATTTAATTGACGGATATTCAAGTAGCATTTTGGTTAAGTTAATAAGTGAAAGCCTTCGAGTCAGTACTGGCCACTTTAACAATGCTTTACTTTTGACTTTTATTGGCTGAAAATAACTTGTTAAACTGGTGCTTTTGTAATAAAATGAAATCTATGTACCATCTGAAACCCCTTCTCCTCTTTTTGATTTATGGCTAGATTGATGTATTATTGACGGATTACAACACTTCCACAGTTCTGCACTTTGATTTCAGAGAAGGTGTTAATCTCTCTGGAAACTTGAGAGTGACAAAGTGAGGTGTACAGTTTTTCTAGGGAATCTGGGGTTCTTTACTAGAGGCCTTAGTTTTTTTATGGTACCTGTATGAATGTTGATTTATCTAACGTGTGATACGGCATTATGCTGTGATGTGCACTCAGGGAGCATCCTGCTTTCTCATTTTACATATGCTCTGTAGTGGTCTGGTCATGATGTGGTTTAGCAATTCAGGACATTGTTTTTAAATGACCCAAATATAATCATTTGATTTCCCTTTTCCTCTTGTATTATTTGTAATATCAAAATTTTTTTAAATTTATGAATAAAGAAGTAGAAAATATAAGTGGTAGTTGTTTAATAGGAAGCCTTATATTTTATATACTAGTCTTATTATATAATACATTGAAGTCATATTTGTATGTATTAAAAGATCTTTGGCATTGTACTTAATTGAATTTAGTTTCAAAGAATTGTGACAGGAATTCCGTGAGGGAACAGAAAATATGTGGAAGCTTAATTGAATGCCATCCATATGTGATTATGAGCTTCTTCGTGAGTATTGTTGTATGTGACTTGTTTATTTTATAGTCTAGTACTGTTACACAATAGCACAAAATGCATGCTTTTGAGGGAACACTTGCTTTTTCTATTTTGCTTTAAGTTTGAATTTTTATGTATAATAAAATTACATTTAAAAAAGGTGAAGATTTCAGTTTTGATCCTTTTTTTGTGTTTTTTTTTTTCTGTACTGTGTTTACTTTCATGTGAGAGTGATTGATCTGTAGCTGTCATTTTACCCAAACAGGGGACAAATGGAATTGGCCTTTTAGACAAAAGTATGCAAACAGACTCCATTCTTTCTGTGGATAGAATTATGGAAGGACTGCATGAGGTGCCACATTCATTTTGCTATTGATTGTGAAGAGGATTCTGCACTGGGGTGCTGTTTCCATTGGATAAGGAGGTGCTATGATTAGTTACCTTTCTCGTGAAAGCACTACAAAGGGAAATGCAAAATGTGTGCAGTGCAGTGTTCTCAGTTTGACAGTTGTTTTTGTTAAGTTTTTTTTGCCCCATTGAAGTCTAGCCTGTTTTAGAAAAACATACATTTTGGTTTTTTCCCTTATATTAGGCTTAGTAGATTTCCATGCATTTGACCCTGTAAAGAAATTACACATTACAGAGTTGTCCCAGGCTTCTATTGTAAAGCTTCAAAGCTGATGCAACAGTGCCCTCTATAGTCTATTAGTAAGCAGTGGACACATGTCGAGGGTTTGGAATATTCAGGTAAGAAGCCGGATATTTAAATTTAATTTTTGCTCAGACAAGAGACTCCTTTCTCCTAAGTAGACATTCTTGTTTTTCACTAGCGGCTTTACTTTAAACAAAGGGAACAAAAGACCATTCTGAGTTTTCATTTAGAATTATTGGCTACCTCTTGTTGTTACCCAGTGGTAAATCTCAAGTTTTATCAGACATTCATCAGAGTAACTTGAGATAGAAGGAATCTTACAAGCTGTACTGTCTCCTCATGAAATATCTTTTTGAAGTTGAGTTCCAATAGAAGTATTTAAAAGAAAAATAATTTAGTTCCTTTGTACTCATTTCTTCTATTTAATTAGAGCCTGAGTGGGCTCCCTAGAACTTAACTTTTACTTGTTCCTGAATTGTGTAACCCAGGCTTTATATGTGACATTGTTTAAATCCAAACCAAGGGAGATATACAATGGCTAGAGTATTTGTCATTCATTAGCATTAATTTACATTTTAGATATCCCTTCCTTCCTTTTTTGGTTACCTATTTGATTGTATATGTTGATAGTTAAATTTGTTAGATTTTTCATTATAAAACATAACTTTATGTGAAGTTATTAGATGATAATAAAAGCAGGCATCATATTTAGCTATGGTTAGAGGAGAAAAATTCTTTAAGCTAAGTTGATTTTGTTTCTAAAAATATTTTAGTAAAAAGAGCATGAGCCCAAAATCCTACCTTCTCCATGTATTCCCTATATAATATTGAACCCAATTCTTAATCTCATCTGTGAAATGGGGGCTAAAAACAGCTCATCTTTTGAGGTTTTCCTGAGGGATTATAGATAATGTATATTAAATTAGCCAAGTTATTATATATGCTCAATGGCAACTGTATTCCAAAA
>VMDR010023101.1:0-15812 GCA_007922815.1 Macrotus californicus | reverse complement strand
AAATCGGCTTGTTTTTTACCAAACTATTATTTACCTATTATATTTGGAAGAGAATTATCCCTTTGAAGATGATGTGTATGTGTAGATTTGGGGCATAAATTCTATTTTCTGGAACCAGAAAACTTTTCAGTGTAGGAAATGACATGGCAGGGTAACACAATCAGGCTTTTTTAAAGCAAAACATAGAGACATATTTCTTTTTAATGAGAAAATCAGTAGTTTTAGTGTATGGATTCCTAGAACAAAGCCAGATAGATCTCTAAGTCAAATCGACATATCTGAGGAAAACAGAAGCTTCAAGTTTGGTGATGGGCGGATATTTGGTGGTCTTGAGGTAAAGATGATTTATTTTTGTATTTGTTTAAAAGATTTTATTTATTCATTTTTTAGAGAGAAGGGAAGGGAGAGTGAAGGAGAGGGAAAGAAACATCGATGTGCAAGAGAAACATCAATTAGTTGCGTCTTGCATGCCACCAACTGGGGACCTGGCCCATAACCCAGGCCTGTGCCCTGACCAGGAATTGCACCCACAACCTTTTCAGTTTGCAGGCTGGCATTCAACCCACTAAGCCACACCAGCCAGGGCTATTTCTCCATTTTAATAAATTTGGATGTAGGACTTTATTGAAACATTGAGAGGTACTAAAGAGGAAACTTGTTTTCTTCATTTGGTTTCAGGAGCCAAAGTGTTGGAGTAGTTTTGGATGTTTGTTACTTTCCACTTAAGTATTTATTTACGGGGGATGTTCAGCCTAATATCTTACCGTTTCTTCATCTGAAGTCTTAGTTGGGCCTGACTGGTGTGGCTCAGTTGGTTGGGCATCATCCCACAAAGTGAAATGTTGTGGGTTTGATTTGTGGGCAGAGCACATACCCAGGTTGTGGGTTCATTGAGGGTTTGATTCCCAGTTGGGGTGCATAAGAGAGGCAACTGATTGATGTTTCTCACATCAGTGTTTCTCTCTCTCCTTCTCCCTCCCTCCTCCTCACTGTGAAGATAAGTCAATAAAATCTTTTTAAAAAGTAAATAAAATGTTAGTTCAATCCTTAACAATTATAATTGATGATCTTTTAGGTTTTTGAAGTCACATCAATTCTGAGTATTCCATATTGCATAAAATATCAAGGGAAAGATAATGTGTTTTTAAAGTAAATGCTTAAGATCTTTGTGCTATGTAGTTTGATGACCTTCATTTTTTAACTTGGGATTTTTTTCATTTTTATTGGAAAAGATGACCTTTCTTATACTGAGTTATACAATAATATGTGCCCTCAGCCTATATAGTAAAATTCTCTAGCCCCTGCCAGAGGCAATTGTAGAAACAAATGAACACCTAAATCAATGTCAAAGAAAGTGAAGGCAATATACTTCAGGGTAAAAGAAGTTACGTAACCTGAATACCTTTTTTTCTCTTGAATTCACTTAAGCTTATGGTGTTATTTGAAGGGGGAGATGTTGATTTACTTGAGAATTCATTTTGCTTGTCAGTTTTGATCATGAGATTAAGAGATTTTCTAAGGATGTTATTACACCATCAGATGTTCATTCCTGTTAGTGTGCCTTACATACGATTTTCTCTGAAAGAGTTAAATCATTGTCTTTGCAAGAAATTGGGGACATTGCTCTGGCCGGGTGGCTCGGTTGGATCATCCACCCGTGCACCAAAAGGTTGCAGGTTAGATTCTTGGTTGGACAGGTACCTAGGTGGTTTCTTGCACATGTGGGAGGCAACCGATCAGTGTTTCTCATATAGATGTTTCTCTCCCTCTCTCTCGCCCCTCCTCTGTCTAAAATCAATAAGCACATCCTTGGGTAAGGATTAAAAAAAAAGAAAGAAACTGGGGGTACTGAAGCCATGATGATATTCTTAACTTTTTTTGGATTACCCCTGAAATTGTCTCCCCATATTCAGTGATTACCAGATTATCCCTTTTATTCACAAACAGTCCCACTTAGAATGACTCCATTCTAAGGTCTTTTTAAAAAAGAATATTGATTTTAGAGAAAAGGGGGAGAAAGAGAGAGAAACATCGATTTGTTGTTCCACTTATTTATGCATTTGTTGGTTGATTCTTGTGTGTGCCCAGACTTGGGGATTGAACCTACAACCTTGTGTAGGGGAATATGCTCTAAACAGTGGTGCTACCTGGCCAAGTCTCCCACTCTGACATCTTTTGACCAGTAATGGACTACGCAAAATAAAACCCTCATTTTAAGCCATTTTTCCCTAGCATGAAAGTATCATTGTTAACAACTAGAAAAAAATTATAGGTGGTCTAAAGTGTTGAATTTGCTTATTTATAATTATTTCCTTAGTTTTCAACTTCAGTTTGTGTAGGTACATTGTTCTGAGTGTGTCAGCCTCCTTCCTGATGATGTAGGAAGAACTTCTTGCGCACTTTTGGGTGATTCCAAATGCAGATAATAAGGGAACTAATTCTTTATTCTTCTGTATTAGTCTTCCACAGTCAACTGTGTTTTGGGGACCCAGAGTAAGGACTATATTTAAGCTCTATCATTTTCACTTGTTTTTGTTTGCTGAGCACTAATCACTACCTGCTGTACTTACATTGATTTGTTTTTGCATATATCTCTCCATTAGGGCGAGCTCCTTGAGAGGCTGGACTTTGTGTTTGTTTTTGGTGTCATATATTGGATGCTTTGAACAATGCCGTATACATAGAAAGTGTCAAATAAGTGGTCTTAAAAAAGAAGGTACTCACTTTACAACATAAAAAGTGCTGAAAAAGTATTTGTTTATGTTGTTGGGAGCCTTGATAAATACTTTTATGTACTACCAGTTTTCTTCAGTGCTTAGGAATAGGCCACTAGAATTAAGGAGAATCTGATGTGCAGGGATGAGCAAAATATCTGGGTATTCGGTCTTACAGTGATGTAAGAACCAGAAGGTCTAAGCTGTAACAGATAAAAACTTATGCTTAATACATATGCCAGATGAACACATTTATAATGTCTGGGCCATTAGAACAAATAAGAAATAGAAAGTTCAGTCTGAATTTACCGTAAGTTCTCCTACCTTTAATCCTGTCCTGAACCCGCTATGTCAAGGTTTTCACTGACTTTTAGGCAACCTTAAAGTTGTGAAGTTGAAGGGTGTTTTGTGTTGATTCTCAAGTGTTGGTTTTGGCCATAAAGTCGGGGAATTGATGCATTTACTGTATACCATGCTGAGGTGCTTAAATTCTTTATTTTATATCCCCTTAATTTTTTCCCCTTTAGAAATGGACATCTTTAAATAGGTTTAATTAATTTGCTTTGTTTTTGAAATAATACTGTATTTTTGCATTGTGCTTTCACATTAACAAAAATTAAAATTCAGTAAACATTTATCACCTGCCAAGTGCTAGGTTAGGTTCTTTCATATACATTACCTTATTTAACCCTCAAAGCAACCCTGTAAGGTAGACTGTATAATTTTAAGCCTTAATTTTCTTTAATATGGAAATAGAGGCTTGGTTGGGGGTGGGGCTTGCTTGACTTGTCCAGGATCACAATTGATCAGGGGTAGAACCAGACCTTGAACCCCATGCTTCTTGTCTCACACCATACCATCTCTCTTGTGGTACATTTCATATAGAAAACAAGTGATAACCCACTTCTGTTGTAGGAAGTTGTAGACTAAGTACTTTCTCTTTTTTTTGAGACTACTTCAAAATTTTCTTCCCTAACAGATGCCTGCTTAATATCCTAAACGAGATAGCTATAAATATTTGACAGCCAGTGTTTAATCACATTTAAAAAAAGATTAGCACATCCTTTCTTTTTGTGAACTTTGAATTTATTGCATTTAATCTATTAAAACACCAGTATTTGTGTAGTTTGTGTATATGTCAAGCCTTTTATTTATGCATGTCACTCATATCATTGTTTTCTGTTTTAAATTTTAGGTTCTTGGGGGTTTTCTCTATCTGTGAGTACTTGGTAAAAACTTAAACCATAAAGATAAAAGACAGCAGATAGTGACCAAACGTGGTTTTGGCAAATACAGTGGTGAAGGTCTCCTTCAGGTAGGTAGAGAGGAGGAGGGAAGAGGGTGGCCTTATAGGAGGTAAAGACAGCGTGAGCTGTGCAGTGGAATGGGAAGCCTGTAAGGCCTGTTCTGAAGAACCATTAGATGAGTAGGGTTAAAGCAGACTTGTTTTGGGAGGGAGGCACTGCTGATCATTGTTGGACACACATTTTAAACAATTACAGAAGTCAAGTATGAAAAATAGAGAACCATAGGTTGTGGTTTATTTTTAATAGAACAGTAATTTGATCAAAGTTTTAGCAGTAATAGTTTTGCAGTTTGAGGTCAGGGAGGTGTCCAGAAGAATACGGAAATAAGTTACCTCTTAAGGTGAAAGGTACCTGAACTTCAGGCCCATGGTTCTTGAAGTGAGGTCCTCTCAGCAGCAGCATATGCATTAACTGGGTATCTGGGAACATGTTAGTAATGCACATTTTGGGGCCCTACCCCATACTTCCTAAATCAGAAACTCTGGGGTTAGGGGCCGGCAAAATGTTAGCAGGTGATTCTGATGCATGCAGAAATTTGAGAACCACTGTCTGGGGTATAAGTAAGGGGTGAAAGAAGACATGTTGGCAGTGAAGGACTGCTGAAACTTGGTGACCGATGGATAGCAGTGTGCTATGAGGGAAAAGAGTGTTTGATCAAGAATCATGAGTCCTGAGTGGTAGTATCAACTCTATCACCGGCTATTATTTGAACAAGAGAACTGACATGTCATTGAGGGTTTATAATAACTGATTTCTGAGGATTTGGGAGGCAAAGACAATTGAATTGAGGAGGACTCTATGAGTTAAGTCTTGGTTACCAGGAAGATCAGGAAGGGATTTTTTTGAAAGGGAGAGGAGAGAACATAGGTGGGCATTTTAGACAGTTGGAACAGATTTGTTTAAAGCAGGGATCCTCGACTGGGTGTGATTTTTCTCCAGTCAGGAGAGTTTGGCAATATCTGGAGACTTTTTTTTAAAAGATTTTATTTATTTATTTTTTAGAGAGAGGGGAGGGAGGAAGAGAGGGAGAGAAACATCAGTGTGTGGGAGAAACATCAACTGGTTGCCTTCTGCCTGCCCCCAACTGGGGACGTGGCCCACAACCCAGGCATGTACCCAGCTGGACTGGGAATCGAACCAGTGATCTTTCAGTTCTCAGGCCGAAGCTCAGTCCACTGAGCCATACCAGCCAGGGCTTGAGACATTTTTGATTGTCAGATTAGGGGAGTACTACTGGTATTTTAGTGAGTAGAGTTTAGGGATGCTACTGAGCCCCCACAGCAGTGAAATATCCAACTCAAAATGTCAATAGTGTAAGATTAAAAACCAGTAGATAGTTCTGTCTGTGTTTCCATCCTGATTAGCTGCTATTCATCTTAGAATTCTTTAAAAAAGATTTTATTTATTTATTTTTAGACAGAGGGGAAGAGAGGGAAATAGAGGGAGAGAAACATCCATAGGCTGCCTCCTGCATGTGGGGACCTGGCCTGCAAACCCAGGCATGTACCCTGACTGGGAATGGAACCAGCGACTTTTCAGTTTGCAGTCCAGTGCCCAACCACTGAGCCGCACTGGCCAGGGCCATCTTAGAATTTTACGTCTGTCACAAAACATCTTGAAAACACTCTCAGATTGTGTTTCTCAGGGCTTTGCCCAAAGTAAGCCTGAAGCATTTTTATTTGTTGAATTTTCACAAAACTAACTTCATGGTCATGGCAAATCCTCAACCCAGCTGCAAATTTATTACTCCTTTTAACTTATCCTGACATTAACTTATTTGAATAAGTGGAGTAAGCATTCACTGTCTTGAGAGCAATAATTAAGTTACAACAAGACATTTCCTTTTGTTATTCTCTTTGAAGGATAAAAAATGAAATAAAACTGCAATGTTGATGTGAGCAAATATTGAAATATTGTGAATTGTCCTGCAGCTCAGTAACCCATGGCCATTCCTGAGAAACAACCTTATGAGCCGGTTGTAGCCCTCAGTGTGAATTCAAGGTAGCCTGTTATTCCATCTCTTTATGACCCTGGACCACAGAGCATTAATCTAGCCAACCCATTCTTATTTCTGACAGCGACCTCAAGAGAATAAATTCGTAAATACAGTGATCATTTTGTAGTACTTTTGTTAGCATTTAAAAATTTTATGGTTTATTTATTTAGAGAGGGGAAGGGAGAGAAACGTTGATGTGAGAAAGAAACATCCATCAGTTGCCTCTCATATGCATCCCAGCCAGGGACCAAATCCACAACTGAGGCATATGCCCTGACCAGGAATTGAACCAGAGATCTTTTGCTTTGTAGGATGACGCCCAACCAACTGAGCCATGCTGGCCAGGGCCATTTTATACTTAAGTTTCCATAGTACTTTCCCTGTTTCCTGTGTCTTTTGACCATTTTAATCTTTTGATCATCAGAAGGGGTTACTGGAACTCGGGAATGGTGCTATCATATAGCACAATTCCAGAAGATGCCCTTCACATATCTTAATCTATTGGAAAGTGCCCTTGGAACTGTATAGTGTACAAAAATAATGGTGACCCTTTTGGGGTGGGTAAGATAAAGGAAAAGTCAGCCCGTGTATTTGAAATATTGAGTGGAAAAGTTCAATTTGATGGATAATGGTATACATTGAGTGTTATACTATGTGCTTGGTACTGGCACTTTATATATATTGACTAATTTAATTCTCAACAACCTTTTGAGGTTGATTCTAATTCCCATTTCACTGGTTTGGAAACAGAGACATAGTGCAGTTAAGCACCTTGTCCGAGGTTATCCAGTTAAGAAGGGAAGAGCCAGGATTCAGAGTAGGCTGTGTGGCTTTCAAGGCTACTAAGCTATACTGCCACTTATTCGGATTTGTTGGGGCACATTTTGTAAATGTTTTACTGATGAATTTGGTGTGTTCCTCATGTCATCTTCTCTTATTCAGAAGATCCATTCACTTAAATATTTGTTGAGTGCTTATTCTGTGCCAGGCACTTTGCCTGGGTACTGTAGCTGTGCTTTCAGATGTGCTGAATGCTTTGAAGAAATTAAGAGGCTGATAAAATTGTTGTGTGGTGGGAATAGCTTCTTGAGATTGGGTGATCAGTGAAGGCTTCCTTTGTAGATGGCATTTTGTAACTGAGACTTTACAGATGAGGAGCTAATTTTGTGAAGTTCAAGGACTTAGGGCACCAGATGTGGGTCAGCAGAGCTCTAGGTAGAGGGACCAGCTAACGCAAAGTCCTGTGGTAGGGATGAGAAGATACTGCAAGCTTTTAACTATGTGTTAGACAACCATGCAAGGCTCTTGGGATGCAGTGACAAGTAAGACAGGCATGGTCCCTCTTTCATGAAGCTTACAGTCTAGTAGGGAAGTCAGACATTAAATAAATACTTACACTAGTAAGTAACGTCAATTATATTGGGTCGGCCAAAAAGTCCATTACACTTTTTCCATATGATGTCTCTAGTAGTGCTTAGTTGTCTTTAACTTCATTTGAAACAGTTTTGTTAGATTGTATTGTGACAGCTATCATTGTTAGTGTGCATTTAAAAAACCTTTTTTTTTTTAAGTTTTTTTAAAAAGATATTATTTATTTTTAGAGCGAGGGGAAGGGAGGGAGAAAGAGAGGGAGAGAAACATCAATGTGTGGTTGCTTCTCATGCACCCCCTCCTGGGGACCTGGCCTGCAACCCAAGCATATGCCCTGACTGGGAATTGAACCAGTGACCATTTGGTTTTCAGGCTGGCATTCAGTCCAGAGCCACACCAGCCAGGGCTGCATTTAAAAAATCTTAGTCAAAATTGGTGAATTTTTGTGGAGCCATTTTAATATTAAAGATGGAAGAAGATATGCAACTTTTTTGGCCTGTTATGCTTTATTAATTCCAGAAAGGTAAAAATTCAACTAAAATGCAAAAAAAGATTTGTATAGTGTAAGGAGAAGGTGCTGTGACTGATTGAACATATCAAAAGTGGTTTGCGAAGTTTCTTGGTACTATAAAACTTTGGCCAAGTCATTCTTTGCTGTGGGGCTGTCTTACGCATTGGAAGATGTTTAGCAGCTCCCCTGGCCTCTACCCACTAGCAGCCAATAGTGGAAGATAGCCGACACATTCAAAATATCTAAATTAATAAAGTTATTGGTGAAAATGAAAAATGTCTTTTATTTTATGGAAAAATGTAATGGACTTTTTGGCCAACCCAGTAGTTCCACAAAGGTCTACAAAGGTAGATGCAGGATGCAATAAGAGTGTATAATAGAGTGACCTAATCTAAACTTCAGCAGTGGGAGATGGCATTAGAGAACATTTTTCCTGAGAAAGCCTTCAAAGCTGAGACCTGAAGGGTAAGAGGTAACCAGCTATAAAAGAAGAGCGACTAGCATATGCAAAAACTCTGAGGTTGGAAGGAATCTGACATGTTTGAAGAACCTATCAACCAAACAAAACCAAAAAGTCCAGTGTAACTGGAGAGAAGAGAGTGGAGAGAGTTAAAGTCTGACAGGGTTGTTGGGGGTCAGTGAAAATAGGGGTTTATCCTGAAGGTAGCAGGAAGGCAGAAGTTAGCAGAGGAGTAAAGTGCTTGTACTAATATCTCCTGACTGTGGTGTAGAGAAAGGGTCAGGGAGAGAGCAAGACTGGATTTGGTGAGAACAGTTAGGAGGCTGCTGCAGAGGTTCAGGTAAGATATGGTGGTATGGTTGAGAGTGCTGACAGAATCAGAGGTTTTGAGAAATATTTAGAAAGTAGAATCATAGGATTATGGTTCATTGGATGTGTGGAGGGTGAGATTAAAGGGGTACATATAAACATGACTTCCACATTTTTCTCATGTGGCTGGCTTGTGGTACAGTCCTTTTGTTGAGATAGTGCACACTGAAGGAAGAGCAGGTTTGGAGATTGAGGGAAGTAGCAGAGGTCAGTTTGGAGTAAGTGTGGGCAGGTTGAATGTGAGGTGCTGTAGAACTGTTGCGTAGGTAACTGTGATTCTGGGCCTAAGGAAAGACGTACTGGTATACACCTAGGTCTCATTGGCATGTGTGCTTGGTAATTGAAGTTGGGTAGACTTGGAGTGGCTTACTAAGAGAGAAAGGAAGAGGGGCCAGAGAGGGATGAGGAAAATCAAGGTAGTTGTGTTTTGGAAGCCAAGGGGCTGTTTTACTTACATTTTTCAGGCACTGTTCTAAGCACTAGTGTATTTTTACTCTTTTAGAGAGAGGGGAAGGGAAGGAGAAAGAGAGAAACATCGATCGTGTGCCTCTTGCACATGCCCTAACCAAGGACTGGGCCTGCAAGCCAGGCACGTGCCCTGATTTGGAATCAAACCGGCAACCTTTCCGGTTTGTAGGATGACGCCCAACCAAGTGAGCCTCATCGATTAGGGCTATCATTTCTATTTTATAGGTCAGGAAAAATGACAGAAGAAGGGACTCTAAATATAATTTGTTTAAGACTAACAGGTAGTAACTGCAGAAGTTGGTTTTTGAAACTAGGTTTTTCTGGCTTCAGTTTATATTCTTAAACATCACTTGATCCTGATAGTGAGAGGAGGGCGTGGTCCGCTGAGGTTGATGTTGTGCAGAGGTTGAGCATGTTGAAGACCGAGATTGCCATGGATTTGGCAACATAGAGGTTATTGGTGACCTTAAATGGAAGTGTTAGTGTGGCGTTTGTATTCTTCCCTTGTTATCCTCCACATTTAATCAGTTGCTAAGACCTGCTGGATTTCCATACTCAGTTCTTTATAGTTCCCATTAACACTCCTGTTTCTGACTCAGTCTGGAATATTGTAGCAGCCTTCTTAAAATTTTTTTTTTTCTGGGTATCTTTTACATTATTTCTTATTTTGTCATCCCAGGGTTCTGACTAGGTTGTTCCTATCTTTGTGACATTCTCACTCTTTTAAGTCACTGGTGGGTAGTGTGGGATGGACACTGGTCTTTAAAAGTTCATGATATATGGCTTTGAATTTTAGTTTATATTCTGTGTAATCTTGGCAAGTTACTTAACCTTGATGAACTTTCATTTTTCATGTGTGGAACAGTGAAAATCAGACGTACCTTTTGGTAATTGTTTATAAGTGCTTGGTTAACTTTAAGGTTTTGCCATTGTAGGCACAAACTCCTTAGCCTGGTATTCAGGCTTCAATTGACTGTTACGGTTTTATTATCTACTCTCTTGTTTTTTAAGTATTTTATTTATTTATTTTTTAGAGAGAGGGGAGGGGAAGAGAGGAGAGAAATTTCCATCTGTTGCCTCTCATATGCATCCTGTGTGGCACCCAGGCACCCAGGCATATGCCCTGACTGGGAATTGCTTTTGCAGGATGATGCCCAACAAACTGAGCTGCACCGGTCAGGGCTTTATTATCTACTCTTAACTTATGTATGTTCCACCCAAACCAAGCTATGTGCTTGTTTTTTCCCCACACACTTGTGATATCCTATCCCTCCGTCCCTACCCTGTTTTTATCCTCAAAAGCCCATTTACAATACTGTTTTTCTAATCTCTCATACTGAAGGAAACCTCTTTCCTAAATCCTTATAATTTTTTGGTCCTGCCTCTCATGATATCTAAATGGACACAAGATAGAAAGTTTAATTATGTCAGATTATATGCTCCTTGGGGAAAAATTATGACTTCTCTGGCACACACGTAGCACAGTACCATGTATATCACTGAGACTAATGTTACTGGTTGGTTAACTTTGTCATGAAGACAAAGCAAATGTAATATGTCTAAAAGACACATTACAGAATGTAATAAAACTCCTCCATTCTATGGTGAAGTGCTGGCAGTTATCAGGATGGTGGTGGTCAGAAAGGGGGAGCCAGGGAGCCAAGGAACACGAATTTGCTATATCTGATTGCCCCACTTGCTCTGGTCACAAGAGAAAGGAGAAACAGGCTGCTCGTGCTCCTTGAGACCATCCAGTCACCCTTGCTCTTAAACTGCCCACCTGGACTGCTTTCAGAATTAGTTTGGTTTTCCTGTTCCTTGATCCTGGAAAATGGCTTCCTTGGATAGCGGGCATATGTATTCGTAGTCGGTGGTGGGCATTGTGAGAAGCTAACTGACAGTCTTTGGTCTTGCAGAGTTGAGTACTAGCCTACCAAGATTTCTTCCTTGAACTTTAAAGGAGACAAAAATACCTACCTAATGGTATTTATAAACACTCCTTTTATGTGCAAAGGTTTGAACATGGTGTGTAGAATGCTAAAGTTTCATTTTCATACCTTAGCTCAGTCCCTTTTCTCAAAAGCATTTCTTTGACTAAATTCTCATAGAGTAGAATACCTTTTATACATAGCACTTATCAAAGTGACTGCTCTCTATTTACTTGGGTTATTATTTGATTGCCTGATTCTCTTTTAGAGTGTAAATGTCATTAAAGGCTGCTACAATGCCTTTTCTCACCATTTTATCCCATGCTTGGTATCCCATGCCTGGTCTACAGTAGGTGCTTGATGAATTTTTTTTCCTGTGAATGTGCGTATCTAAAGTGTTCTCCATCCCACCCCATTCTGTCTTCTTGGTAAGCTCCTAATAATTATCCTCCAAGGCCCCAAGATGTTGTACTCTAAGGCATTTTAAATGCATTTCTTTTGTGGAACCAGTCACTTTATATTGGAATAATTTGACCATGACTCTCTTTTCACCCAACTAGAGTAGACTTCTTTAAGGCAAGGATGATGTCTTATTCAAGTGCTCAAAAATGTCGATTGAATTTAACAAAAATATATTGTGCACTCTTAAAAAATACATACAAATTTATAACATAATATATAACATAATAATTTAACTCTAACAATGGAGAGAACCTTAGATTGGTAATCAGGAAGCCTGTTAATTATCTAAGCTTTATTCACCTGTGAGTTCCTTCTGAGTGTAATAGTTTAAACCAGTAGTTTTCAAAGTGTGACCCTGACCATATCTGGGAACTTGTCAGAAATGAGGATTCTTACCCTGACTGGTATAGCTCAGTGGATTGAGAAATGAAGATTCTCGGGTCCTAACCCAAACTTACTGAATCAGAAACTCTGGGAATGGGACCCAGCAACCTGTGTTTCAAAACCCTACCAGGTGATTCTAATAATTAAAGTTTGAGAACCACTGGAATTGTTTTAGTAGTTTTTCTGTTCAAAAAACAAAATTAGAGTTAACTACTGTATCCTTTATAGCTTAAAATTATTTTTAAAACTTTTCTTTCCCTGGCCAGTGTAGCTCAGTTGGCTGGAGCGTCATCCCATGGACCAAAAGACTGCACGTTCATTTCCTGGTCAGGGCACATACCCAGGTTGCAGATTTCCATCCCCAGTCAGGGTGTGTATGGGAGACAACTGATGTTTCTCTCCCCTCCAACCCCTAAAGTAATGAAAAAAAATCCTCAGGTAAGGACAAAAAAAAAACATAAAAAACCCCAACTCTTCTTCATATGTATTTCTTACCAGTAGGATTTGTAGACATTTTTCTGAATTACTAATGATAGCTATATAGGCAAAATATCTTTGAGTCAGATAGTAAATTCAAAGTATTTGAAGATTGCTTCTTAATGCTGCTTGCACAAAGCAAAGTGTATATATGTGTGTATCTATATCTATTTTTTTTTTAGATTTTATTTATTTATTTTTAGAGAGAGGGGAAGGGAAGGAAAAAGAGAGGGAGAGAAACATCAATGTGTGATTGCCTCTCACATGCCCCCTACTGAGGACCTGGCCTGCAACCCAGGCATGTGCCCCAGACTGGGAATCGAACCAGCAACCCTTTGGTTCGAAGGCCCATGCTCAATCCACTGAGCTATGCCAGCCAGGGCCTGTGTATCTATATCTATATGCATCTAGCACACATGCATGTTTTTCTGTTGGTGGAAGCTTCTCCATGATGAGTGGTTAGTTAAGGTAAGGGAAAGAAAAGTACAAGCCAACTTGAATGAGTGGGCTGGTAGAATAAGTATCAGAAAGTAGAAGTTGCTTTTTTGCAGTAGAAGATACACATACTTATTTACCTCCAATACCAAGGAGCTTTCTTAGCAATAGGTGTCTGCCTCTGTGTTACCTGCAGTGGGTTGTTGTGGACTGGAAACTGCTGATTATTGTCGGTATTCATTTATGTCCTATAGAGGGAGTTGCACACTTTATTGATGGAAACCATCATTATTACTAGAATATCTCAGATGCATATTTTATGCTAAGTGCTTTATATGTGGCTCACTTCCATTGTTGTTTTGTCTTAATACTTTGAGTTTAAATTTACTCTCTGTTAAATAAAGGGAACTTTTTAGAAATAGAATTTCTAAAAAGAACTCCTTTCAAGATAATAGTGACGCCGCCTAGTTGAATGCTTCCAGGATTTAGTAAATTGTATGTTTGCTCCATTTACCTCCTGCACCTTTAGTTATAACCCATCTCAGACTCTCTAAATTGTAGAAGCCTATTTTCTTTAGTCTTTCCATATATGGAAATTGCCTTAAAAAATTATTTTAATCACCATTTTCCAAATCTTTAATACCTATAACTATTTCTTAGTGTGGTTACCAAAACTACAAGAATTGTTCTGGGTTCAGAAACTTTGTTCTTTTTGGTCTTTTGCTAATTTATTTCTTCAGCAAACATTGTCCGGTATACCATTGGTATTTAATGAATATACTGGGTTTATAAAAATGAATACATTGTACCCTGTCCTTGTAGTCTGATAAAAGCCATGTAAAAAAATAATTAAGCTATATTGTGACAAATGAAACTTACAAAGTACAGAGGCAAAAGGAAAGGAGTGAATAAAGAGAAAAGAAAGAAAAAAAAAAAGGAGGAAAGTAAGTCCTTAAAGAAGAGATAACTACCAAGTTGGATATTGGAGTAGTAAGTGTTATCCTAGCAGGCCTGCCAGAGGGTAAGGAAGGGAATTCCAAGCAGAGGAGCCAGCATGACCAGAGGCAAAGGAGCATGAAACAGCACTGTGAGCTCAAAGCTGGAGCGTAAGAATGAGAGGGGTCTGAGACATGCTAAGTCGTTTGTACCATATGCAATTGGTAATGGGGAGACATTAGAGGAACTATAAATTTGGGGGAGACTTGATCATTTTGTATTTTAGAAAGATTGCCCTTGAAGAATGAGATGGAGGATAGACCAGTGAGGGAAGAGTTGTTGAGGCGAGGAAATGCGATAAAAATTTACTATAGTAGTTTACCAGGAAACGATAGCTAAAGCATTCGGATCAAGAATTGAGGTGGAGGAGATACGGGTCAGAGTATTTTGGAACAGAGTTGATGGGACTTGGCAATCCTGTCAGATGTTCCTGGAGAGGAGACTTCTGGGTTACTGTTCCTGGTTGATGGGTGGTGCCACTAATTGAGAGAGTATATCATGGTTTTATGCAAAGGTAAGGATATAATTTTGATTTACTTATATTAACCTTTATGTGGAAGTTTCGTGCTAGGGATTTCTCTGTGGATGATGCTGCATGGTTGGGTAGACCAGTTGAGGTTGATAGCAATCAAATCGGGCATTAATTGAGAACAACCAACATCATAGCACATGGGAGATAGATGAAAATAGATACTCAAAATATCCAAATCAATAAAGTTATTGAGAAAGTGAAAAAAAATCTTTATGTATATAGTCTGTCTTTAATTCACCAATTATTTATTGAGTCTACTTTATGAAGACCCTGCCAGAGATTCTGGGCTAGTGTCATGAGGCATCTACATAGATTTGGGTGACTTTTTTTAATTAGGTAAAACTAGTTCAGAAACCATATATTCAAATTACTACCTAAATTACTTAATTATTCTTTAGGCCTTTTACTGTACACTTGCCCAAGTCAAAGGCTAGTAATATAATACTTATCCATTTACCTTTTTAAGCTCTTTCTCAGTTTATATCCCTCTGTTTGAAATGTTACTCCATGTTGTCTTCTATATCATTTATGAAAATATTAGGAGCTGTTCCAAACATCATGTTGTGGGGGACATACATCTACAGATACCCTTTTACATCTGTCCCTTTTTTCTTTATTTTTATTTTTCATATGTGACACAAAATTCTTCCAGATTCTATAATTTAAAAACTCTGTAGAGAAGCCTTGTTAAACTTTTTTATAATTCTAAATATATTTCTTGAATTTCTCCCTTTCTGGAATCCATGTGGCCGTTGTGACAACACATTTGGGAAAGCTCCCTGCTGATACTTGTGCCATCTTAAGTCAAATTGTAACTCTCAGGGACTCTTAGTTACCAGCCATGAGGCAAGAAACTCGAGTGGGTAAAAGTAGAATAGGAATTTCTATCATCTCTAGGTCTTTCAGCCTTTCCCGTGTCAGAACAGCTTTCTCTCTCATTTTCATAAATTGAGAGTTTTCTGATTACCTAACTACATACATCTCCTTAGTTTGATGAGTGACTTAGTTTTAAGACCCACTTGTAAACAAAACTTTTGGCTCAAATTTTGTTCTATTGTAATAATCATTTGAATGATTTATGTATGCCTACCCATATTAATCAAATTCATTGGTTTCTGCTAAAGCACTAATGGGAGTGGAATGGCAAGCTGACACATGTCCATTTGAATCAAAATCTGTTCATTTCACAAACATTTGATTGGTTCATTGCCATAGGACTTTAAACTATGCGCACTGGCTTATGTGTGTAATAGTATCTATTCAGTTTCTGAAAAGGAGATAGATATTCCTTTGGATATAATGCTTTTTTGTATGCTATTAAATTCTAAAAATAGTTTATTGGCTGCTTGAACTATGGAATTAATTTAATATTAACAAGAATTCAGAAGTAGTACAAAGGACA
>VMDR010023100.1:0-15812 GCA_007922815.1 Macrotus californicus | reverse complement strand
GTAAACAGGCTTGACCTGTTAAAAATTAGCTTTAAAAAAAGGACCAAATAAAAATAAATTTGAAATATTTTGGTTTTTGCCTTTGTAATTGCTCAGTTTTTTCAGTTTATAGCTGTGTACGTTGTTAAACTTGCAAAATAGCATCTACATAAATAATAGGAAGCCTTATCTATTAAGATGTGTCATTACCTTCCTCTACAAGTTTTGCAAGTATGTATCATATCACTTATTAATTCTAAGACTTCTTATTAAATGCATTTAAAAAATGTTTAAGTATTGTAATTTGTTGACACTAATGAAACTTTATGAAGAATTTGTCAGGAGACATGTTATTATTTGAAGGTTAAAAAAAGTCATTGGAAGATTTTGAGCATAAGAATATTTTTTATTTTCCTGCCCCTAAAAGTAGCTTTAAACTAGTAGTAGATTTAGTTCAGTAAACATTTACCACCATTCATTGTGATAGTTAAGAGGTCAGAGTTGAAAGACAAGATATTTGCTGCGAAGTCCTATGAATAAGACACAGGTGAGGCTGGATGTACTGAGCCTTGAAAGCAAAGCATTAACAAAGCAGCGTGGGAAAGTAACCAGGTGGGAACAGTCCTGCTCTTGGAGGGTCAGGAGTCGCCCTTGTGCCACATGAAGTCTGGAGACAGTAAAGCCACTGGTGATTTTGCTCTGACCTAGGAAATTGTATCTAACCAGTTAGTTATGTAAGGGTTCGTATCAATACATAAGCAGCCTTAATTATCAAATTATTGTTTTCTTGAATAGATTTTGAGTCATAATAAAGGTCATAATTGCTAAAGGGTACCTTCTTGGGCATTTTTTCTAAGTTTTATTTCATCTCATACTTTAATTGGAGTATGTAATTATATTCATTCATTTTCATGGTCTATTTGTTGCTTATATGTTCAAACTGTGGTAACATTCATATTCGCCTTAAAATAATTATTCTTATCAAAAGACATATTGGATTCAAAAGTAGAAGATTTTTAGCAAATATTTTTAAAATAAAGTACATACTTACTTAACATGGACATTCAGAATAGCTGTACTATCCCAAAACAGAAAATTGCTTAGAACTTTTGGGCCAATTTAACTTTATAAATTTTGAACTTTCCATTGCCACCAGATTTGTCATGTTCTTTTGAATGATTGTTTCAAAAAAGTTAAGATATAAATCTTAACACCTACATTTGAGAGCACCTAGAAAAACAGAATGGTCCCACAATGCTTGTCATCAACTACTTAGGTGGCATTATCCTAGAACCAAAAGACTTAATAGTAAAATAACTCCAGTACAATTTTAGGACTTCTAACTGGGAATTCTTTTGGTAGGTTTTCTTTTGCTTTAGACAACAGAAAACATTTGGAAAATTTAACACTCCCCAAAACACTTAATTCTTCCTGTTTTGAAAGGTTAAATTTCTTACATTTTGATCTTTAACTTGTGTTTGCCTACTAGGAAACTTCAAAGTGGATATTCCAAATACCAAGAAACATTCCATTTTCCCCAAATTATTGTCCAGCGAGCATGGGAAGTACGTGCATGTGGCTGTCAATGAGCACGAAGGGTTAGAATTACAGAGGATTTCCTCTTTCCCATGCTGTGCTCGTAATCCAGCACTGACGAAACCGATTCCTAGAGTGGGAAAGAAGCATCTTTTAAAAAAAAAATCTCACATTAAAAATCTAAGCTCATAAAACCCCCACAGGTTCACAGGAGCAGGTGATAGCTAAATAAGCAACTGTTTACTGAGTACTTGTTTTGTGCCATTGCTTAGACTAAGCACCTTAAGCTTGTGTTACCTTATTTAATCCAAAAAATCCTCTGGTAAACGTAATTATTATCCCCATTATTTAGCTGATGAGAAAAGTAAGGCAAAAGGGAAACTTACGTACCTGAGATCTGTCAGCTCATACAGGGTAAAACCAGAATGTGAGCTAGATTTGTAGTCTCAATACTATAGTTTAATTATTTATGTGAAATAATTCCCTGCCACACCGAATACTCAGTTAAGCTTTCCTTTAGGTAAATACGCCAGTGTAGTAAAAGGGACATGGATATTAAAGTGAGACATGTTTGGATATGACCTTGAATGGGGGGGGTCACTAAACCTCTCAGATAGTGGCCTTTACCTGTAAAGTAAAATATATACGCTGTGCATAGCAAGATGAAGAGATAATGCCTGTTAAGCACCTCGTCTTGTGCCTAGGACGTTGTGGATGCTCAATAAGTAGAAAGAAGTTAAGAATCATCAGTGGGGAACTCATCTATCATTTTTAGTAAATGGTCTGTTTTATAAAATTTAACTTACATAGTTTTTCAAGAACGTATCTGTCATATCATGTAATGTATCTACTCTTATCTAAGCCTGAGAGACTGAGACAGTCACATTTACTGGTTTTAGGAAAAGAACATATCAGCTTTCTTCTAAACAGATTTTTTCAGCTAGGTAAATAGAACTTAGGAAATGTGATTATTTAATTGTGAAACATGAGGATCTTTATATTTCTGGGAGAAAAAACGGCATGCAGCATTTAAAGAGACCATGGCTTGAGTCATGTGATTGTTTTATTTAATAAAGGATAATAATTCCTGCTGGAAATGTTGGGATGATTAATTGTGCTTATCTGTTTCCAAGGTTCTAAGCTCCAAACTCATGCCAACAGCCGATGATGACATGGCAAGAAACTGTGCAAAATCCTTCTGTGAGAACTTCCTCAAAGCAGGAGGTTTGAGGTTAGCATTTCAATACAATGTCACATGAATTGCAGAAAATGATTATATTAAGTTCTTTTGCCAAGCCTCACTTATTCCTATAAGGTGTCTTGTGAAGCATTACAAGAGTTATAAGAAGGAATGATGTTTCATTTCAGCCTTTGGAATATTTTAATTCATGTTATGACTTTGGATTATTTGGAAAACTTAGAGAAGCACATCTCTTTCTCCTCCGCTAGCAGGGAAATTCTCAGGAAGAGTAAAGGGTAGGAGGCTGTATCAGTTTCTCTTGGTCCCCACATCAGTTTGTGATGAGGTGAATTTGATTCCCCGTAGTCCATGTGGTGTAAGGCATTAGTTCTGAGGATGCAGATAAATTAGGTATTATCCCTGCCCTTCAGAGTGTCATGGCTTAATAGTCACTGTATCTGTTAATACAGAGGCTTATAAAAAGTGCTTTGGGGAGTGGAAGTTAGGGAGAAAAGGAGTGGTTAAATTTGTTTGGGCAGGGTCCTAGGATTAGGAAATGCTTCACAGAAATTGACATTTGAGCTGGAGATTGTGAAACCAGTAGTCATTCCCCGGGTAAATAAGGAGGGCGGGACACTCTGAGCCAGAAGCACCAAAGTAATGGCCTCTCTAGGGAATTACTGTTGCCTAGTGGGGCTGGAACCAAGGATGAGGGAGAAAAGAAGATCACAGTGAGGAATCTCAACACTATCGTGTGGGCCATGGGAAAACGGGAAGTTTCTAACCCAGGGACTACCTAGAACAGTTACTCTGGCGCCTGGAGAAGAACAGAAGTGGGAGAAACTGAAGGCCAGGAGGACGACTAAGAGCTGTGACAGCGGTCCAGAGAAGAGACAAGAAGTTCTAGATTTAGGGCAATGTAGAATGACATTTGTGAGGTGAGGTAGCAGGTCTTTATGACTAGAGATCTGGCTGTGGCAGGAACATCCAGAGAATGGCCCTGTGGTTTCTAGCTTGGGAGAGTTGGTAAGTGGTGAATCTCTGGTCCTTATGGGGCACAATCATGGACGGAGAGGGAGGTACACAAAGGAGGTCAAGAGAAATGAACTCACGTGAGATCCCTGTGAGTCATGTGAAGTGGACGGTTTAAATGTGATGCTCTCGAGAGAGGGGGAGAGTGGCATTAGAGGTCTGGGGAGGCCTCAGTGTGGAAACACGGCCATTAGGACCTCGGCAGGTGGCAGAGTTGAGTGACAAGTGTAAGAATGGGACGTACATTCTATAAGTGGACATGACGTCTGCTTTACAGTGAGTGACGAGAAGGGGGTGACAGTAATCTGATGGTGAGAACAACTGAGGGGAAAGTTTACGTTTTCTGTTTTGATTTGAACTTGTGGAAGACGTGATTCTCTTTGTAGCAGACTAGAAGGGGCCAGTGAAGAAGAAAAGAGCAGAGATGAAAAGGGGTGATCGATGAAGGGGCTCAGTTCTGCCGCAGCTGAAGGGAGATTTGTTCTGGGTAGGGGTAGGCGTGCCATTTCCTCCAGGAGGGAAAACCAGCTTGCAGTTTGAGCAGAAGGTAGTTGAAGAAGTTTCTGTTTGGAGGCTTTGCGGGGAGGAGAAATCGGGTGAGTCCATGAAGAGATGAAGGGGAGGAGAGGGAGAGAGAGGGAGCCGAAGGAACTCCCAAGCAAGTGGGAGGCCTAGTGCACATAGAGGTTTCTTCTTCATTCAACATCGTAGAGATGTTCCTGTAACAACTCACTTCAGTTTACTCGGCCCATTACAAAGCTGTGGTAATAAAGGCATTTTACTTCTGGCTGCTTCCTGTATGTCAGCTAATTTACATGCCAGGCATTGTTCTAAGCACAGGGAACAGAGCAGTGAGTAGATCAGACCAAAACCCCTGTCCTTGTGAAGTTTACTGTCCAGAGGAGGAGACAAACAGTAAAGGCAGAAGTAAAAATGTGTCAGGTGGTAATAAGAGCTGTAGAGAAAAAAGACAAGGAAGAAGGGATGGAGAGGGTTGTGATTTTCAGTCGAGTGGTCAGGGAAAGCGTCACTGATGGGGTGATATTTTACAGAGATGTGAAGGAGGTGTGGGAGCAAGACCTTGAGATAACTGGAGCGAGCTGTCCACAGGAGCAGCCACTGCCCCTTAGAGGGACCGACCTAATGTCTGCGGGCACCAGCAGGAGGCCAGTGTGGCTGGGGCAGAGTGAGGCAGGCAGCAGAGGGGCAGTGAGGTTCCAGACATACCAGAGGTCAGGTTATGTGGCATCATACGGGCTACTGTGGAGATTGCCTTTTTTTTCTATGGCATTGGAAGAATGCTATATCTGATTTATATTTTTAAAGGATCGTTCTGGTTGATCTCTTGAGACTAGATTTTGGAGGTGGAACGTCAAGAATGGAAGCGGGAAGAGCATCTGGGAAGCTCCTGCAGGAACATAGGTTGTAGTGGCTGTGAAAAACAAGCTTGACTGAATACTGCAGCTCTGGACATATGTTTGAATTGAGAGTCCTACTGGCATAGCAGTGAGCTCAAGCAGTTAGTGAGAAGAGGAACTGCAAACACCCTCTGTTGGGTATCTTTTACTGGCTCAACAAGGAGTCTGATTCTAAAGGACCAGCCGGGTTATAGGGATCATAAGAATTCATTGTGATAGACATAGGGATGGTTCATTCTATATGTAAGGATCTTGTAGAGGTTTTGAGCAACTGATACATTTATTAACAATTAAATTACTAACAGAAACTTTCTTATGAAAGAAGCAGAAGTCTATAATGTCCTGCTTTTTTTCTCTTTTTTCGAAGTTTGGTTGTAAATGTCATGCAGAGGGACTCCATTCCGTCAGAAGTCGACTACGAGACGAGGCAGGGAGTTTATTCTATCTGCCTGCAACTCGCAAGGTACGTTAGTCTTGCGAGGCAGTACTTGACTTTTCTTACCAATCCCCTCATTTTCAATAGTGTGGACTGAGTTTGAGTAAGTGTGCCTTTTTATTTTCCTTGTAAGGTTTTTACTTGTCGGGCAGACAATGCCCACGTTATTAGATGAAGACCTCACCAAAGATGGCATAGAAGCACTTTCTTCTCGCCCATTCCGAAACGTCAGCCGGCAGACCAGCAGGCAGATGTCCTTATGTGGCACCCCAGAAAAGGCATCCTACCGGCAGCTGTCGGTGTCTGACAGGTCTTCTATTAGGGTTGAGGAGATCATCCCTGCTGCACGAGTTGCCATACAAGTAAGTGATTTGTGTACTACAGGATTACTAAGTACCTTCTGTTGAGAAAGGATGGCTGCCGGGTGGGGCCATTCAGATGTAATTGAATATTGACATGAATTGCCTTAAAGATATTTATGATAAGAAAGAGACCACTAGTTTAGAAATAACTATACTTCAAGGTGGAAAATGTCAAGTGTTCTTCTGACAACTATAAAGGCAGAGAGCATTCTAGGAATTATTTCAGAGGAGGTGGAATAATTACCTTCACCTGTGGCTATCACTGATTTTATGTAGGAGGTGGCACTTGAGGTAGGCCTTGAAGAACAGATAAGCATTAGATGTGTAGAGACAAGTACAGAGAGCTAGAGAAAGGAGAGCTGTTGGGGCGAAAGGGAGGGCGTGAGCAAAGTTAGAGAAAACCAGGGTCTCGTGAGGGGTCACACAGGCGCTCACGCAGGCCAAAATGCAGTGTGGGGAAAGGCAGGAAGGATAACAACCAAATCGGTGGCAGGTCAGCTAAAGCCAGAGCGTGGACATTGGAGCCCTTGTTTTACAGGTAACAGAGATATCGAAAGTTACTGAACAGCATGGAAGCATTAAAAAGGTGGTCCTCTAGATGATCTGGGGGGCGGGGGGAAGCCTCCCAAAACTGAGACCATGAAGAAGGTTGAGAAGCCAATGGAGCGTGTTCAGTACCCCCTTTTCTCAGACACTCTTTCGTACTTCTTTAGACAATGGAAGTAAATGATTTCACTTCTACCGTGGCTTGTTTCATGAGACTGTCGTGGGCTGCTGCTGCAGGACGGCTTGACCTTGTTGGGAGTAGCCAGCCAATTAAAGAAAGTAATTCTCTGTTTCCTGCTGGAATTCGGAACAGACTCAGCAGTTCAGGTACTGATTAAAAAGAATGAAGTAACTAGAACATTGCCCAAGAAATAGCTGTAAGACTCATCTCTGTATAGGTTGTTCAGTCACGAGAAGGAGAAAGCCTTTTTTCTTGCTTTTCAGCATTAGTAAAAATTAATCAAGCTATACACTTAAGATTTATACACATTACTCTATGTATGTATGTAGGTATGTCATACTTCAGTTAAGAAAAAGAAGACATTTATAAACACAGAGTACATGAGGAAACCAATCAAACAGTTTTTATCTTGCTGAATGTAAAATGTTATGAGGCCAGTAATTGTGGCTGTAATAAAAATTTGTCTATAATTGCTTCTTCCTGGGAAAGTAATTTTTTTGGTTTAGCCATTTACTTTCTATTAGACATTTATAAATAGCTTTACTTTTTAGCTTCATTTGGTTTCCCTGCTCAATCTATGTGTGTGTGTATACCTCACTAATAAAAAAGTTTTTAAAATGTGTGACATGTAGTAAAGTGCAGAAATGTCAAATGTTTGGGATTTTTAGGATTTTTACATATTGTAACCCACCTGTATCAAGATAAGGAGCATTTCTGACATCCCAGGAAGATTCCCTCTTACCTCCAAAACTACGCTATTCTTTCTTCTGCCACCTGAGATTAGTTTTGCCTCATAAACACATTTTTAGTGCCTCGAAATGTGTTTTATGTACAAAGTCAGGGTCACATAAAGTGATTAAGTCTTTATTGTGTCTCAGACCAAAGTGTCTTCTTGAACTATTTAATTTCACTTGAGGATTCTGGGGAACTCATCAAAAGGATGCTCGAATGTCCCACTGGTCCTATAGGATCTACAGTAACTTCCTGCTTGCCTGTTTCCAGGAAGCAATTGCAGCTCTGGAAGTGAAGGAGAACCAGTAGCCCTGCACGCAGGCATCTGTGTGCGACAGCAGTCCGTGTCCACCAAAGACTCCCTGATTGCGGGAGAGGCGCTGTCTCTTCTTGTTACCTGCCTACAGCTTCGGAGCCAGCAGCTGGGTATGCGGGAGGCTTGCTTGGGATTCATCTCCTTTAGGAAAAGGGCAGTTTTCTGTGGGGAGTTATTTACAGTGCTTTATAAATAAGGTCATATTAATAGAAATGAAAAGTGGGGGGAGTTGGCATGTGGAATAGGTAAGAATATTGCTAGAATAGTTAAATTTTGAGTGAATATTTTTTGAGCACTTTCTATATACAAGGATTCACAGCAGGTGTTATAAAAGATAGTATGTTGCCATCCAGGAGCTTACTATCAAATTGAAGAATTAAAACAACCCAAATTTATAATTCATAAACTATAAAATTAGAATTATATATCAACTCCTAAGCTAATAATGACTCCACTTAAAAATTATGAGACTCCAGATTTGCCCTTTTACCTTTATTGTTGGCTTGAGCAAAGTTGGGGCTACTGTTCATCACACGTTTTGGGTTAGAACCCCCCCCCCACCCAGGGCTCAGTTCCTCATCACTGTCTTGCCTCTGTCTACTCTCATCCTCTCACTGATCCCACCCATGTTCACAGCTTGAAATTCCTTCTAGATGCTGATACCTAGATTTGGATCTACAACCTGGACCACACCCCCAGCATCTCCCCGTGCCTATCAGATAGACTTTTCAAAGTTAAGATGTCCAGAACTGAGCTGTTGATCTGGCTCATATCAGCCAAGAGTTTTCGCAACCTAATTATTAGCAGTTTTTTTCTGACCAAAAGTCTTGGAGGCATCCTCAATTTCTTTCTTTCACACCCCACTTCTAACTTGTCAGCACACCCTCCTTTATACCTGATTCTACCCCTTCACTGTCATTACCCTCTGATCTGCCTTCATCTCTTACTTGGGTCTTAGCCATGGCGCCCTAACTAATCTCCCTGCTTCTGCCCTTGCAGTTTATTGTCCACAGCCACCAGAGTGGACCTTCTTAAATGTAAGTTAGATCCTGTCACTCTGTGTAAAACCTTGCAGTGGCTTTTCAGTTCACACTGAATGAGTCCAAATCTTTACTAAGGCCTTCAAGGCCCGACCCAATCTACCCCCTTGATACCTGTGTACCTTCACCTTTTCCTACCCCCCCCACACACACACCCCGCCCCACTGACTGTGCTTCAGCCTCCTTGCTGCTCCCCGGTACTCCAGGCACTTGGCTGCCTCAGAGCCCCTGCACTGGCTGCTCTGTCTTCCTGGTTTGTCCTTCTCCCATCTATCTGTGTGGCTCTCTCTTCCTCATTTCCTACAAGTCTTTGCATAATGTCACTTTTTTAGTGAGACATTCTGTGACCACCTTTTTAAAAAATCACAATGCTCCCCTCATCCCAGCACTACCTAAACCCTCACCTTATTTTTTGCTCTATTAGTTACCACTTTATAACACATGATGTACTTTATTTACTTGTCATGTTCATTGTCATCACCCCTCCACAACTAGACTGTAAGCTCCATCAGGCCAGAGACTTCTGTCCATTTTCTCCCCACTGAGTCTCCAACACCCAGACATTGCACAGTGTGTCGTAGGCCTCAGTAAATGCTTATTCAGGAGTGAAGTCTCAGCAGCTCTGCTTTTAAAAACTGCGCCAACACATAGGAGCTCTGTCCTTCCCTGTTGCTACTGATGCAGGCTATGTAGGATCAGTGATCATTATGTACTTACTACAGCATCCAAATTCATTACATAAGGTAACCAAGGCAAACACAGGAAAGGCTATACAGTTGTGGCACATCACAGTAGTATTTGTCTAAAGTTACTCTGAGCAAGAATGCTTTTGAAGGTTTCTGTATGAGAAGTATGAGTCATGACATACTTTTGACCATATGTCATACTTAGTTCAGTTTTCCTGCAATTACAGGTATTTTAAACTAAAATATGAAAAAAATCATAACTTTCTTTAAGCTGTTTTTATCATTTTTTAAGTTTATGGTAGGGTACATTTTATAGTTTATAAGTTTTGATAGTTTATCAACATGAGACACATTTATTCTGTAACTGGGGCGTGTGAGGCATTGTGCTAAAAAACCTGGAGATGCAGAGATGACCGAGACCTGGTCCTGCTCTTGAGCACGTTAGAAACTCAGCCATGGAGGCAGGTTTTGAAGTTTTGAAATTCGATTCCATGTAGAAGAAATGAATTTCTGCTATAGTTAAGCTTAAGAAATTACTCAAAATTTTTGAAGTTTTGAAAATGTATTTCCTAACTTAATTTTCTCCCTACCCCCAATTCTCCTTATTCTTATTGTTAGCATCTTTCTATAACTTGCCCTGTGTTGCTGATTTTATCATTGATATTCTGCTCGGATCACCAAGTTCTGAGGTAAGAACTGGTTACGTTACGTTTTTTGTTGTTTTGTTTTTTAATATTTTATTTATTTTTAGAGAGAGGGGAAGGGAAGGAGAAAGAGAGGGAAACATCAATGTGTGGTTGCCTCTCACATGCCCCCTACTGGGGACCTAGCCCACAACCCAAGCACGTGCCCCAACTGGGAACCGAACTGGCAACTGTTTGGTTTGCAGGCCCCTGCTCAGTCCACTGAGCTATACCAGCCAGGTGGTTACATTACTTTTTAAAAATCAAAAATCCTTTGGTCTTATTCTGTGTTTGGCCCTCTGAATTCCTGTGACATTGTAGGGAGAACAGAGGAATGACATTTAGCCCACTCGGGGAGTCATACAAAGGGCCCACAGACAACTTTGAAGCAAAGTGACCATTTGGACTGTCTGCCCTCCTTTCTGTTCCGTATTCCACAAAAAGTTACGAGACCGATGCTGCAGTTAATTTGTGCTTGTTTATTACAAACACAATGTTACAGCCCGCGCTCAGTGCCCATAGCTGGCAAAGGCAGCTGGCATTAACATGTTGGTCAAAATCACCACAGATCAACTCAAGCCATGAACTTTTATTAGATTGTGTAATTCTGATTTTCTTACGTGACCTTGAAAACTAACTTTTTAAATTTTCATTTATATTAAATTACAAATCTGCTAATTAGAGTAGAATTAGAATAATAGAGTAATTTGGGAAATCAGTTCCCAAAACATACTTGCTTTTAACCCTAGTTTATTCAGTGTAACCTTTACCATTAATGATTGAAACACTCAAACACATAGTACCCTTCAAAATGTAGAATTGGAAGGAAATTATTTTTTAAGCAATTTCTAAGTGTTGGTTGGTTGGTGGACGTTCTTTGCCACTAATATAATTTCAGATTCGTCGTGTTGCCTGTGATCAACTGTATACTCTTAGTCAGACAGACACTTCAGCTTACCCAGAGGTACAGAAGCCAAATCAGTTTCTCCTGGGCGTGATTCTCACGGCTCAGCTGCCTCTCTGGTCTCCAACTAGTATTATGAGAGGAGTGAATCAGAGGTACGTAACAAAGATGAGGAAGCTCACGTTATACAGAAAGAATAATGATTTGTGTGCTGCTCCCCTAAGGTCCACTGTGCATTGTTGAGATGACAGGAGAATTTCGCCTTTCCTCCTTTAACACTTGTGCCTGAAAGAGGGCATTTCAGTATTTTCCCCATTCAGGACAGCAGAGTTAGAATAATCCCAGGCTTTCTCCCCCTCTACCGCCCCCCAGCTCCCACCTCCACTTCACCTGGTTGCTGAGAACCTGAAATAATTTAAGCCAGATCACTTGTGTAAAGGTCACACTGCTCATGTCCTCTTGTACGTCACTTTCTCGAAACACCACATCTGGATGTCGCTGGGGTCCCCTGCTGGCTTTCTTGCCTGGTTTAGTACATGACTGTGTGTGTAAGAAGGCCTGTGATCCAGGCCCACAGAGTGGCTTGAGGAATCCATTCTGCCTGCCTCGTGTCATCTCTCTGTGCCAGCCTGCATGCAGAGCTGCCTCGGTCTAGGCCCAGCATGGGAGATCCCATGCTGACCTCAAGTTGAAGCTTCTTTGTCCAGCTTTCTGCTGCCAGAGCCCCTGCTGTGGGGCTTACAGGTGCCACAGAGACTTGGGAAATCTGCATCTACTTTCCTTGTGTATTTGCTTTATATAAATTAAAGTCCTCGAATGGAAGAAATGTTAGAGCTAGTCTAAACTCCTAACATGTAAGCAACTAAACTTGGTGGTGGTTTATTTTAATGTGGTGAAATAAATATATACACACACACACACACCAAAATTTAACATTTTAACCATTTTTAAATGCACATTCAGTGACATTGAGTTTATTCACATTGTGCCCCATCTCCACCATCCATCTGAAGAATTTTTCGTCTTAAATTGAAACTGTACACCCATTAAGAAATCATTAAGCAAAAGAATGATAAAATCTGGCCCCATAAAAACTAAAATTTTCTATGTGGGAAAAATGTCATAAAGTCAAAAGCCAATTAACAACTGGCTACATAGATTTATAACATATGTGACAGACAGCAAGCTAATTTTAATATATTAAAAAGCCACTATAAATCATTAAACAGTGGATGGGAGTTCTTTAAAGATTTGTTAGAATTTTTTGTTTTACTGTGGCAAAATAATACATAAGTACTATTTTAACCATTTTTAGGGACTATAATTCAGTGACAGTACGTAATTGTACATTATTGTGCAGACATCACCACTGTCCATGTTTAAGGTTTCTTTTTCATAATCCTAAACTGAAAGTCTGTACCCATTAAAAAAAATAACTCCCCATTAATTCCCCATTCCTTAGAGCCCCTGGCAACTACCACTCTACTTCCTGTCCATGAATTTGAGTATTCTAGATACCTCACATACATGTAATCGTGTCCTGTTGTGTCTGGTGTATTTCACGTAGCCTAATGTTTTTGAGTTTCATCCATGTTGTAGCATGATTCTCAGTTTAATTTCATTTCACTTCTTTCTTGAATATATATATCACATTTTGTTTACCCATTCATCTACAGACAGATATTTGGGTGGTTTTCACCCTTTAGCTATTGTGAATAGTGCTACTGTGAACATGGGTGTACAGATGTCAACCTGAGTTCTTCCTCTCAGTCCCTTTGGGTGGGGGTGGGTGTGTGTACTCAGAAGTGGAACTGGCTGCATCATGTGGAAATTCTGTGTTTGATTGCTTGAAAATCCCCCACACTGTTTTCTACAGTGCTGTGCCATGTTACGTTCCCACCAGAAATGCAGAAGCACTTGTTTTTGATGATAGTAACTGTCCTCCTGGGTGTGAAGCGGCATCTCATCAGGGTTTTGATGTTCATTTCTCTGAAGATTAGAGATGCTGAGTATCCCATCATGTGCTTATTGGCCATTTGCGTATCTTCTTTGAAGAAATGTCTCTTTAAGTCCTTTTCCCATTTTTAAATTACATTGTTTTGTTGGTGGTTTGTAGGAGTTCTTGATATATTCTGAATATTAATCCCTTATTGTATACATGACTTGCAGATAATTTCTCCCATTCTGTGGGGTTTCTTTCACTCTCAGTAGTGTCCTATGATACACAAAAGTTAACTTTACTGAGGTCCAGTGTACCTGTTTTTCTCTTGTTGCCTCTGCTTTTGGTATTACATCCAAGAAACCATTGCCGAATCCAGTGTCGTGTAGTGTTTTCCCTGAGTTTTCTTCTGAGAGCTTTAGACTTTAGCTGTCACATTCAGGTCTTTTAGGTCTTCGGTCCCTTCTTAGTTGACTTTTGTGTGCGGGGTAAGTAAGGGTTTAACTTCATTCTTTTCATGTGAACAACTAGTCCCAGCACCGTTTTTGAAAAGACGTCTCTTTTCCCGTTGAATGGTTTTGATACCTCTATCAAAATCATCTTTAAAATACTTATTGCTCTTTGTTCCTGTTCTGTTGATCCAAATGTGTTTCTGTCAATGCCACACCGTTTTGATTACGATAGCACTGTAGTAAGTTTGAAATCAGGGGTATGAGCCCTCCCACGTTGTTTTTTCTCCCTATTGTTTAGGCTTGTTGGAGTTGGTCCCCTTGAGATTCCACACGAATTTCAGGATGGGTTTTTCTATTTCTGCAGAAACATCTTTGGGATTTTAATAGGAATTACACTGAATCTGTAGATTACTTTGGATGTTATTGGTGTCTTAACAAGATTTAGTCTTCCAGTCCATGAACATGAGGTATCTTTCCATTTATTTATGTCTTTCAGTGTTGTTTGTAGATTTCAGTGTACAAGTCTTTTGTTTTCTTGGTTAAGTAGGTTCCTAAGGATTTTATTCTCTTTGATGCTATTGTAAATGGAATTGTTTTCTTACTTTTCCTATTGTTCATTGTTGGTGTTTAGAAACGAAACTGTGTTTTATGTATTGATTTTGTATCCTGCAACCTTGATGGATTTTATTAGTTTTAACTCTGTGTGTTTCTGTGTGGACTCTTTAGGGTTATCCATACATAAGATTGTGTCATCTGCCAAAAGTGAGAATTTCTTCATCCTTTCCAATTTGGATGCATTTTATTTTATTTTATTTTTAAGATTTTATTTATTTATTTTTAGGGAGAGGAGAACGGAGAGAAAGAGAGGGAGAGAAACACCAATGTGTGGTTGCCTCTTGCATGTCCCTCATGGGGGACCTGGCCCGCAACCCAGGCATGTGTTCAGACCCGGAATTGAACTGGCAACCCTTTGGTTCACAGGCCCACACTCAGTCCACTGAGCCACACTATCCAAGACTGGATGGATGCCTTTTATTTATTTTTCTTACCTGATTGCTCTGGCTAGAACTTCCAATACTATGTTAAATAGAAGTAGTTAAAGCAGGCATCCTTGTTCCTGATCTTAGGGGGAAAGCTTTCAGTCTTTAACTATTGAATATGATGTTGGCTGTGGGTTTTTCATATATGGCCTTTATTACATAATGAGATCGTTTTCTTATGTTCCTAGTTTGTTGAGTGTTTTTGTTGGGTGTTTTTATGAAAGGGCATTAAATTTCATTAGGTTGTTTTTCTGTGTCAAGGTAATCGTGAGGTTTTTTCCCTTCATTCAGTTAATGCAGTGTGTTATATGGGTCAGTTTTTCATATTTTGAACCGTCCTTACCTTCCAGTTATTAGTCCCACTGATTTATGGTGTGTAACCCTTTAAGTGTACTGCTGAATTATGTTTGCTAGTGCTTTGTCGAGGATTCGTACATCCACATTCATGAGGGATTTTGGTCTGTGGTTTTCTTTTTCTTTTTTTATTATTCTTTATTTATCTTTATTGTATTTTTTACATCACGTTGTATCCTCCTCATACCCTGTCCCATCTCCACCCACCCCTCCCCCACAGTCACCACGCTGTTGTCCGTGTCATTTTCTTGTGACTGTGTCAGGCTTTGGTAGCAGGTAATACTGGCCTCATAGACTCAGTAAGTGTCCCCTCCTCATCAATTTTTAAAGAGTTTCAGAAGAATTGGTATTGATTTTCTTTAAATGTTTATTAGAATTCACCAATGAAGCCATCTGCTCCAGAACTTTTCTTTGTTAAGAGGTTTTTATTACTGTTACAATCTTCTTAATAGTAATAGACCTATTCACATTTTCTTCTTCCTGATTCAGTCTTGGTGAGTGTTGTTTCTAGGAAATTTTCCATTTCATCTAAGTTATTTAATTTTTGGTATACACTTGCTTATAGTACAGTCTTATAATTCTTTCTGTAAAATCAGTAGTGATGTCCTTTTCTAATTTTAGTAATTTGAATCTTCTTTTTCTTAGTCATTTAATTGTTCTTTTCAAAGACCCAACTTTTGGTTTTGGGTTTTGTTGATTTTTCTGTATTGTTTTTTTGTTATCTATTTATCTCCACTCTAATCTTTATTATTCCTTCCCTTTATTAGCATTGGAATTAGTTGGGGGGTTTTTTGTAGGTTGATTTGAGATCATTCTTTTTAATGTAAGCGTTTACAAGTCTAAATTTTCCCCTTAGCACTATTTTCAAAACATAACTTTTACTATGTTGTATTTTCACATTCATTTGTCACAAGGTATTTTCTAACTTCCCTTGTGATTTCTTCTTTCTTTTTGGAAATAATTGAGTTTGTGTACCTAAGCCTGTGGTTTTTTTTG
>VMDR010023099.1:0-15814 GCA_007922815.1 Macrotus californicus | reverse complement strand
TTTGTTTTTTTTTCCAGTCTTTTTTTCTCTCAGTAGTTTATTTTGGATAGTTTCTATTGCTGTGTCTTTGAGTTCATTATTCTTTTCTCTACAGTGTCTAATCCTATCCAGCTTATTTTTCATACCAGACATTGTAGTTTTTTTTATCTCTAGATATGTGGTTTGGGTAGTTTTTTATATCTTCCTTATCTCTATTAAATATGTTCAATCTTTCCTTTAACCACTTGAACATATGGAATGTTGTTATAATAACTGCTTTAATATCTTTGTCTATTAATTCTATCACCTGTGTCATTTCTGGGTCAGTTTTAATTGATTGTTTTTTTTCCTCGTTATTCATTGTATTCTCCTACAACTTCCATATCTAATTTTTTTATTGGATGTCAGACATTGTGAATTTTACTTTGTTGGATGCTGCATATATATTTTTCATTTCTATAAAATTCTCAAACTTTATTCTAAGATGCAGCTAAGTTACTTAGGAACAGTTTGATTTTTTCAGGTCTTACTTTTAAGCTCTCTAAGGCTGAACCAGAACAGATTTACTTTAGGGCTAATTCTGTCTCCCAAATTAGACAAAACCTTTCTTAGTACTTTATCCAATGCCCATGAATTCTGAGGTTTTCAAATCTGGCTGTTGAAAACAAGAACAATTTTCAGCCTTGTGTAAGCTCCAGGAATTTTTTCTTCTGATTTTTTTTCCCCTGGTCTTGGATTTTTTTCCACATGTATATACTGATCAGAACTTAGCTAAAGACTCAAAGAGGACTTTCCACTGATCTCCAGAGCTCTCTTTCTACAGGTAGCCCTCTATTTTCCAGTCTCTGGCCTGTGAATTCTAGTGACTTTGGCATGCCTTCCAGGTGATTGCTGCTGGGTGCTGCCTGGGTTCCCCTTGCCTGAAATGTGGCCTGGGATCTCTCTGGGCAGTTAGGTAGGGCAATCACAGGACTTGTGTCCATTCTCACAAGGATCACTGTTTTTCTCTTTCTGATATCCAATATCTTGCAACTATTGCTTCATTTTTTTTCTGGGCTTTTCTTAGTTGTTTTAGGACAGAACGTAGCCGGAAGCAGAAGTCCTGTCCTTGCCTCAGTATCTGTCCACTGCAGTGTGAGCAGGGGTCAGGTGCGTATCCCTGCAATCAGGCACACCGTGCTTCAGATCCTGGCTCTGTCAGTTCTCTGGATAATTTTGGCCAAATTATTTCACCAATTTTACCTCAGTTTCATTATTTGAAAAAGAGGCTAAAAATACCTAAATGTAAGGTTGTTGCAAAGATTAAATAAGGTAATGCATAGAAAGTGACTAGCACCATGTCATAGGCTCAATAATGTAATTTAATGACCAAATGAATACAAACAGAGTTATTTTTTAAAAATGGCCTCAATTTTTTTCATTGTCTACTCCAGCTCTATTCCTGTGGACAATCCAGCCATTATTCTTGAGCTCCCAAGGAGTAGGGGTGGAGCATAACCAGCTCTAAATTTCTTGCACCACCAGAGGGGAGAAACCACATGGAGAACTTCCAATAGCACGTACTAGAAACATCGCGGACATTTGGCTGCATGAAGCATTATAATGATCTCTTCTTTGTGGCAGATTGTCTCTACTAATGAGGTTGGGCTTGAGCCAATGTTAAATACAGTTTGCATGTACAGATCGCACACCAATTGGCAGAAAGGGAACTCAGGAACATTTTGGGTATCAGGACAAGACAGCTATGATTAAAGCTTTGCTTCAGATAATCCTTTGTCTCTCCCCTGGCCTCCTCTTTATACAGTATATTAAGGATATTAACCCTTTATCATATTTGTTGCAAGTGTTCTCTTCTCAGTTGTTATTCAAGTCTGTTTTTAAATTCAAATATGTTTTAAACAGAATTTAAACATTTTTATGCAGTTTAATTGTGTATTTTTTGCCTTCTATAATCTCTTCTATTGCTTTTAGGCCTAGAAAAATCCCATCCAGCAACTGAATACACATTTATCTTGATTTTCTTTCAGGCTTTAGTATTTTATTTTATTCTGATTAGAATTTGTTTTGATTTTGACATGGGTATAAAGTGTGAAGATGCTGTATCTGAGATAATTAACACTGGCTCCTACAACTGTCAAGCCCTGAAGTCTCAATGCCTTAACAAAGTCTTGACTCTCAGATGTCAAGCCCAGTGCAGATCAGAATCATTCCTGAGTTACGCACCTCCAAGGGGCGACTCGGGGACCCAGGCTGCTCTGCCTAGAGTTCCACTCTGTCAGTCCTTCACTTCCAACTGGGGGCAGGATCCCCTAGAATATTTAGTAAGCACTAACTGCTTCTGCCTCAGTACTTAATTAGACTTTTCAAATCACTACCCAATTATATGACCTAGTGCCATTTACTGATCACAAATGGAGTTGTTATTTTTGTCTGTGCTGCCTATTTTGTTTTGTTAGGAACTATACTAGAATTTTTTTTAAACTAGTTTTACAGTATGTTTTAACATCTGCTAGGGTGAACCCCTCCCTCATTATTGTTCTTTTTCAAAGTTTTCTTGGATGCTACATACTATTATATCCTATTGCATATTACATGTGATCTATTAGCTCTATGCTGACCTCAGAGGCTAGATCCACAGCCGAGGGTTCAATGAACAGCTCAGGTGGAGAGTATCTGCTATGGACTGAATGTGTCTCTCCCAAATTCATATAGGAAAGCCCTGATGAGATAAATTAGGAGGTGAGGCCTTTGGGAGGTAATCAGGCCTTAAAGGTGGAGCCCATGATAAGATTATTGTCCTTGTAAAATGTGGAATAGAGTTAGCCCGCCTCTCTCTGCCATGTGAGGATGCAGAGAGAAGACAGCCATCTACAAGCCAGGAAGTGAACCCTCACCTGACACGAGATCTGCCAGTTTCTTTTTCAAAGTATATTTTATTGATTATGATATTACAGTTGTCCTAATTTTTCTCCTTTGCCCACCTCTGCCCAGGACCCTCCCTTCCCTCCAACAATCCCCCCTTTTAGTTCCTGTCCATGTATCATGCATATAAATTCTTTGGCTTGTCCATTTCCTTTACCATTCCTAACCTCCCCCTGTCTATTTTGAACCTACCAATTTATGCTTCTAAATCCCTGTACCTTTCCACCCATTCTCTCCTATCTGCCTCCCAGCTGATAAGCCTCCATGTGACCTCCATATTTATGATTCTGTTCTTGTTCTGGTTGTTTGCTTCACATGTTTTTGTTTTTTAGATTCAGTTGTTGATAGTTGTGAGTTTGTTGTCATTTTACTATTCATAGTTTTGATCTTCTCTTTTTCTTAAATAACTCCCTTTAACATTTCATGTAATAAGGGCTTGGTGATGATGAACTCCTTTAACTTGATCTTATTTGGGAACCACTCTATCTGCCCCTCGATTCTAAATGATAGGTTTACTGGATAGAGTCATCTTGGATGTAGATCCTTGCTTTTCATGGCTTTGAATACTTCTTTCCAGCCCTTCCTTGCCTGCAAAGTTTTTTTTTAAGAAATCAGCTGATAGTCTTATGGGAACTCCTTTGTAGGTAACTCTCTGCTTTTCTCTTGCTGCCTTTAAGATTCTCTCTTTATCTTTAACCTTTGGCATTTTAATTATGTGTCTTGGTGTGGCCCTCTTTGGTTCCAACTTGTTTGGGACTGTTTGTGCTTCCTGGACTTGCATGTCTATTTCCATCACCAAATTAGGGAAATTTTCTTTCATTATTTTTTCAAGTAAGTTTTCAATTTCTTGCTCTTCCTCTTCGCCTTCTGGCATTCCTATTGTTCAGCTGTTGGAACATTTAAAGTTGTCCCAGAGGTTCCTAAGCCTCTCCTCATTTTTTTGAATTCTTGTTTCTTCATTCTTTTCTGATTGAATGTCTATTTCTTCTTTTTGTTCCTAATCGTTGATTTGAGCCCCAGTTTCCTTCCCTTCACTGTTGGTTCCCTGTATATTTTTCTTTATTTCACTTTTCATATCCTTCATGTCTTCCTTTATTTTGTATCTGTACTCAGTCATTTCTGTGAGCATCCTGATTACTAATGTTTTGAACTCTGCATCTGATAGGCTGGCTATCTCCTTGTTGCTTAGTTCTTTTTCTGGAGTTTTGATCTGTTCTTTCATTTGGGCCATATTTCTTTGTCTTGGTGCACCTGTTATGTTGTAAGGGGAAGAGACTTAGGTATTTGCCAGGGTGGGACAATCCACGTCATACTGTGCTGTGGTGCTGTATGTGGGGGAGGGGTCAGAGAGGGAACAATGCCACTTGGTCAGCTCTTGCCCTTGCTTTCAGTCACTTCCCTTGCTTCCCACAAGCAGATTGTGCCCTTTCAGGTGCTTCCCTGGTGCTTATTCCTGGGTAGGTGGGCTTGTGTACATTCTAGGATCCTGTAGGCCACTCCAACAGATTCTTCTGCGAGACTGGGAGTTTCTCCCGCTGCCATAACCCCCACAGGTTTTTACATCCAGAGGTTTTAAAGTTTTAGTTTCCTGTACTGGAACCATGGGTTGCATGATCTGTCTTGCTCCCCAGTTGTCCTCCCAGCTTACCCGCACATGAATGTGAGACCACCCCGTCTGCCAGCCACTTCCTTGTCACTTGTCCTCTCCACCCTGGTTTCCAGTCTCTGCTCCTCCTACCAGTCTGGATGAATGTTTCTTCTTTAACTCTGTGGTTGTTGGACTTCTCTATGGTTTGATTTTCCTGGCAGTTCTGGTTGATTTTTGTTTTTAAATTGATTTTTATCCTTCATTTGGTTGTGTAAGGAAGTAGAGTGTATCTCCTTATGCCTCCATCTTGTCTGGAAGCCCCCATTTTCACCAATAACTTTGTTGAACAACGTAGTCATCATTTTGTTCCACTATCTTCTGCCATTTTTCAGGCAACTTCATAATTCCATCTTCCCAAAACTTTTTATCTTTTTTGAGCAAAGAACTGTTCCAGGTGCCTTTTTCAGTCTTTCAGGGAATTGAAATTTTTACCATTAAGAAAATTTTAAAAGATTGAAATAAATGGAAATCTGAAGGTGCAATGCCTGGTGAATACAGAGGATGAATCAGAACTTCCCAGCCAAACAGTGACTGTGTTCGTCTGATCATCAAAGAAACATGTGGTTTTGCATTATCCTGATGAAAGATTATGTGTTTTCTGTTGATTAATTCTGGATGATTTTCATTAAGTGCTGCTTTCAGTTGGCCTAATGGGGAGGAGTACTTGTTGGAATTCATCATTTGGCTTTCCAGAAGTAGCTCATAATAGAGGACTCCCTTCCAATCCCACGCTATACACAACATCATCTTCTTTGGATGAAAACTTGCTTTTAGTATGGTTCATTTTGTTTGCACCACCATCTCCTCTGTTCCATATTATTGTAAAGTATTCACTTTTCATTGCCCTTTGCAATTTGCTTTAAAAATTGAGCATTTTTGTGACATTTCAGTAGAGAATTGCATGCAGAAATATCATTAAGAAGGTTTTTTTCCCTTCTGTGGAACCCAAACATCAAAGTGATTAACATAACTAAGCTGGTGAAAATTATTACCAATGCTTGATTTCAATATTTTGAGGAAGTTGGCTATGTCCCTCATGGTATAACATTGGTTGTTCTCAATTAATGTCTCGATTTGATCGCTATCTACTTCAACTGGTCTACCCAATTGTGGAGCATTGTCCAGTGAGAAATCTCCAGCACAAAACTTCACAAACCACTTTTGACACATTCGATCAGTCACAGCACCTTCTCTATACATTGCCCAGATCTGTGTGTATGTGTGTGTGTGTATTTCCATTACATTTTTACCTGTCTTGAAATAATAAAGCATAATATGCCAAAAATGTTGCTTATTTTCTTCCATCTTTAATATCAAAATGTCTACACAAAGATTCACTAACTTTGGTAAGATTTTTTAATGCAGGCTGATATGAGAGTTGTCACATACAATCTAACCAAACTGTTTCTGATGAAGTTAAAGACAACTAAGCACTCTAAAGCCAGCTTAAGGAAACGGTTGAATGAACTTTTTGGCCAACCCAACACTATACAGCAGAGAGGTGAGAAATCTTAAAGACCCTTGAGCTGAACTTGGGTTAGGAGAGAGGGCAATGTGGACCAAGGTAGAGACCAGCTGGCCATCTAGATGACTGAAGGCCAAATAAGAAGCACCAATGTTTTATTTGTGTCAAAAGAAATCACCTGTATTCTGAGGAGTCCTCTCTTCCATGGCATTTAATCTTCAGAGTATTATGCCTTTAGGAAAAGCAGTTTTCTTAATTGGCCCTCAATGGTCATGAGATTGGATGACAACATTTTCACTCTGATTTCATGACAGGTTATTTGGACCAGTTTGGATTTGGAAACAGAAAGAACCCTCACTCATAGTGCATATTGCAAGGTAAATGCTTGAGAGATAGAGTGGAATGGGTTTATCTCCAGCCAGGCTCACTCCGGTGCCCTTTGCCACTAACCTAAGTCATCACATAGTTAAGGAAAGTTCCAGACAAAGGGAAAACTCTACATGTTTGGGTTTTGCTGAGCTCAAGACTATCTGTAGTGTTTAGGGCACAAGAAACAGTTATGCATTTTGCCTAGTGTGTTGTTCCCTTAACGATCACATCCACGTGTACTCTAGAACTCTAGTCTTCTGTTTCTCATTTATTTACACTTTACACTTCAAAAAATTGTTTTGTACGATCTACTCAATGCACAAGAAATCTCATGAGATTTTCTTTTAAATGAGCCAGCAACTTTCCAAGAATCAGGAAGCTGCTAGTTGCCAAGAATAAATAAATGAACTCCAGAAGGTTCAAGTTTGGTTTAAAACTTTGTAAGGTTTAAGCAGGTTCTATGTCTGGCTTAACTCCATGTCCTCATCTAAGACATAAACCACAGGAGGGAATACTATTCCTGGCACACAACTTTTTCTCCAAGCATCAAATTTAATGATCACTTCCAATAATGATTAATTAGAAAATCTCAGCAAAATAGTTATAATGCAATGACATAAAGAATAATAGAGGGATGGTAGAAGAGCTCTTGCCTGAAAGTTAGGCAGCCTCAGGCTTGTTTTTGCTCTAAAATTTGCTGGAAAAAGTAAATCCTATTGGTGCCTCAGTTCCCTCATTTATGAAACAAAGAAACAAGAGTGTGCGGTCTCTAAAATTCTGTGCTGAAAATTCAAAATAACCCCTTGCCTAATTGTGGAAGCAAGTAGACTGGGCATTCAACGTTGTTGATCAAAACTGGAATTAGATGCTTGTGTTCATGTCCAACTATGAAGGAGTTTTTAAAAAGTGAAAGTGGGCTAGTGAAGAAGGACCTGCTAAAAGAAAATATGTGCTGTAGAGAAAAAAATAAGGGAGGGCAGGGATGTCCTAATCAGTTAGGGCGGCCACAACAAGACTCCATAGACTGGGTGGCTTACACAAGAAACACTGATTTCTCACATTCCTGGAGGCTAGAAGTCTGAGATCCAGGTGCCAGCACCGTGGGGTGATGGTGAGGGCCCACTCCCTGGTTTGTAGATAGCTGTCTTCTTGCTGTATACTCACATTGCAAAGAGAATTATAAGGGTACCAGGTCTCATAATGGAGGCTGAAATCCCATAACTTCATTCAAACCCAAATACCTCTTAAAGGCTCCATCTCCAAACACCATCACATTGGGGATTAGGACTTTAACATGAATTGGGGGACACAAACAGTCAATCTATAGCTGGGGGTGTGACAGATGTTATTCGTATTTCACCCAGATCCCCTATACTGGATGGTGTACTCATCTCCTAAGTGCCGTGGGTGTTGGCTGTTAACAGCTCCCACCTGTACTCTTGCCTGGAGGTGTGCCCCTGATTGCTGGAAGCTGGAGTTGTGGGGGGGGGGCATCTTGGCCAATGGCTAACCAACGAGGGAGGATAACAGCCCAGCCCCTTTGCCTCTGGGTGCTGGATGCCCCAGGGCTCTCCAGGGATCACAATGTGGCTAGATTTCCCTGACATCCTTGCTGAACTTCTTCCCCTGCCCTCTCCTGCTTCTCACACTCCTCACTCTCAAGTTTCTCCTGAGAGCATTTCCTGAACATATCACTTGCCTAGGAATCCCCATCTCAGGTTCTACTTCTAGGGACCTGACCTAAAATGAGGGGAAGAAGAAAAATAAGCTGTGTGAGTAGCTTGTTCATGTTATGAGAACCATGCCAGGCTCCCGTGTCCTGGGGCTGGCACAGACCGTCATGATGGAGAGGGCAGAGATGCAAGGCACTGAGAGCCCTGGAGCTCTGTGGTCTGGGTAGGAGTGCTATTCAGCCAGCCAGCTAGAAGCAATTCCCAGAGAATTATTACTTCAAGGGCTTTGAATTGCGAGCAGCTTCACTTGAGTCAATTCTGTACATGCTGTAAGTTGACCAAGCTGAGACTTCGTACGCTGAGGCCTCAGCAGCAGGCTGAGAATGGGAGGGGATGATGGGCATCATAGCAGGGAATGGGCAGTGTCTGGTCTGCCCAGGAGATGTATGAATACAGAAATAAGGGATATGAGAAGAAGATACAACCACATTTATCTCAAAGATCAGAGTAGACTTTCTGGAGATGGCATTTATTCTGGACCCTGACAGGAGTGTCTGATTTTAAAATGTGGAGACAAGGTGGAAAGAAGAGTCTTACCTAAATGAACAGTACACACACACACACACACACACACACACACACACACACACACAAGGTGGGGCAAGAGTAAGTTTACAGTTGTTTGTATGGAAAATAATATAATAATTAATACATAATAATAAAAGAATAAATTCTGTTTCATGTACCCACAACTCTGTGTGTGTGTGTGTGTGTGTATTTTCTCTCCAGGAAACTGTACCAAAGTAAAATTTCCATCTTGGGCACAATTCACATGTTTGAGACTCCATATGGGGAACTGAAACCAAGATCTCCTGGGACTTAAAGTCCTAAGATCTGTTTTCCTCCTGCTGGAAGCTGTATGTCCCTAGTGAGCTGTCTGAGATACTTTCCAGGATGCACTCTCTTTTCTATAGGCCCATGTGATGGCATATATGTCAGTAGGGAAATCATTTAGGGAGGGCTACAGACCTCAGTCCCCACAGGCAAACCAGGGTGATGCTAAATGTAGGGGAGAGATCATGACAGCTCCCTCAAGATAAGGACCCAGGCTGAGCAAGGGCAGGAGAGAATACCATGTGCCTGAAGGTCAGGAATTCTCAGGGGAGAAGAGAAAGCCAAGATGAGATGGCAGCTGGTAGTAGGCATCAACAGATGGTCTGCCTTGCTGCCGGGGATGGAGAAGCAACCACAGACAAAAACACCATCCTGGAGAGGGACAGCCACACTGGCCCTTCTGTAGGAGTTCTTGGCCAAGCTGGATGGAGAAGCCTCTCGCCTTCTGCCAGGCAGAGGGATAAAGGAGGGATAATGTCATTCTCTGGCTTTCATCTCTGGGAGCATCAGGAAGCAAAGACGGATGGATGGAAAATGTTAAGAATTGTAATCGCTTTAGATCAAGGTCAAGAAAGGTGACTGTTGCACTAGAACACTTGAGATTGTCTTACAGGGAAGGTGGCAGTGGAAATGAATAAACAGGGGCCAATGTGAGCCACCAAGGAGAAGGGACTGGAGGCAGATTAAGTCAAACTGGCCGAAGGATGATGTTAGTATTTCTTTCAGAGTGTGAGCTGCATCCTCAGGGCTTGAGATACTATTCTGACTTCATGCTTTACAGAATTTTTATATAGCAATGCCTTTTTGTGATTTCTTTTAGTATTTCTCTTAGTAGTTTTAAGTTTGGAAAACTATCCCTTTCAAGAGGTTTAATTTTTATATTCTTCAAGTTTTGTACAATTTGAAAAATTAACTCTTCAAAATTTCTGGAATTGATTTTGGTGCATAGAGGTGAGGACCTCATTTATGATTATTTTTATCTCTATCATATTTTTTCATTACCATCTAGTCCTCTTATAGCCCGTCCCCCCAGCAATCACCACCCTGTTGTGCATGTCCATGAGTCCCTTTTCCTTTTTGCTCAATCCCTCCAAGGACTTCATTTAGAAAATAATCTGTAACTCTCTTATTGATGAAAAAAAATGGTGTTTTATTATTATATCACTTATTAGAAAAGTGTGGAAGAGTTGAAAGAAGAAAATAAATATGTTCTCACCACTCAGAAATAATCATTTTTGGTATATTCCCTTTCATTCTCTTATTGATGGTGATGACATGATACATGCAAAATTATATAGGCTGATTTTTATAATTGCAACATTTTGATAACAAATATATGCTCATTAGAGAAAGTTTGGAAAGTACAACAATTTATATAGCAGAAAATAAAATTCAGTCTTGTGTATTTCCTTATAGTAATAACATAATATTTGTAACTATACTTTTATGTTTTTTCAATCACTTGGGCCATACAGCGTGTGCTGGACTTTAAGCATCGCGAACACATATTAGCAGGCTCCAGATAGAAAATAACATAAAGAGGAACACTGAACTGTATTTATGCATGTAGCTAATCTCCATCTCATCAATTTCTATGGAATCTGTACTTTATTAGTTTTCCCCAAATAACATGTTGAGTACTCAGGCTGCTCAATGTCATTTTCAATGACATTTGCAGCACGTTATTTCTTAAGGTGAATGTGTAGTGATGGTTGCATTATTTTTTAAATTTAAAAATGGGGGACATCAGAATGTGTTTATTTTCTTTTAACTTTTTATCTGACAATCTTTTCAAATACATAGAAACAGAAAAAGCAACACCCATGTACACAGATGGACTTATTCTAACATTTTAAACCTAGTTATTTTAAAGCATGTTCTCTTTTTTACTCTCCCTCTTTCTCCTGAACCATTTGATGGTCAGCTATGTACATCATGGTTCTTTACCCCCAAATACTTCGGTATTTCCCAAGAATAGAGATACTCTCTTATATAACTGCAGTACAGTTATCAACATCATGCATTTACAACTTACACTGATCCAATAATTTTATCTAATCTACCGTCCATATTCTAATTTTATGAGTTGATCTGATATTGTCCTTTATGGCATTTCCCCCCTGCAGCGCAGAATCCAGTTTAGGCTCAGGTATTGCCTTTAGCTGTTATATCTCTTTAGTGTCTTTTAATTTAGAATATTTCATAGCCATTCTTTGATTTTTATGACATTGACATTTCTTTCTATAATATATTTTATTGATTATGCTATTGCAGTTGTCCCATTTTTTTCTTGCCCTTATCCCTCTCCACCCTGTACTTCCCCTCCCACCAGCATTTCCCTACCTTCCCCTGTCAGTTTCATACCTACCATTTATGCTTCTTATTCCCTGTACCTTTTCCCCCATTCTCCCCCACCCCCTCCATGCTAATGACCCTCCATGTAATCTCCATTTCTGTGATTTTATTCCTGTTTCTGTGATTCTGATGTTTGCTTAGTTTGTTTTAGTTTTAGTGTTTTTTTTTTTTAGGTTCAGTTGTTGATAGTTGTGAGTTTGTTGTCATTTTACTGTTTATATTTTTGATCATCATCTTTTTCTTACATATGTCCCTTTACATATCATATGATAAGAGCTTGGTGGTGATGAACTCCTTTAACTTGACCTTATCTGGGAAACGCTTTATCTGCCCTTCCATTCTAAATGATAGCTTTGCTGGGGAGAGTCATCTTGGATGTAGGTCCTTGCCTCTCATGGCTTTGAATACTACTTTCTAGCCCCTTCTTGCCTGTAAGGTTTCTTCCGAGAAATCAGCTGATAGTCTTATGGGAACTCCTTTGTAGGTAACTACCTCCTTTTCTCTTGCTGCTTTTAAGATTCTCTCCTTATCTTTACTCTTAGATAATGTAATTATGATGTACCTTGGTGTGTTCCTCCTTGGGTCCAGTTTCTGTGGGACGCTCAGAGCTTCCTAGAAGTCCTGGAAGTCTATTTCCTTTGCCAGATTGGGGAAGTTTTCCTTCATTATTTGTTCAAATAAGTTTTCCATTTCTTGGTCTTTCTCTTCTCCTTCTGGCATCCCTATGATTCAGATGTTGGAACATTCGAAGTTGTCTCAGAGGTTCCTAAGCCTCTCCTCATTTTTTTGAATTCTTGTTTCTTCATTCTGTTCTAGTTGAATTTTTATTTCTTTGTTCTGCTCCAAATCATTGATTTGAGCCCTGGTTTCCTTCCCATCACTGTTGGTTCCCTGCACATTTTATTTATTTCACTTTTCATAGCCTTCACTTTTTCCTCTATTTTGTAACCATACTCAACCAATTCTGTGAGCATCCTGATTACCCGTGTTTTGAACTCTACATCTGATAGGTTGGTTTTCTTTTCATCACTTAGTTGTATTTTTTCTGGAGCTTTGATCTGTTCTTTCATTTAGGCCATATTTTTTTTGTCTCTGCCTACCTGTTACATTCTAAGGGGTGGAGCCTTAGGTATTCGCCAGGGCTGGGCAACCCACATTGCTGTGTTGTGGTGCTATATGTGGGGGAGAGGTCTGAGAGGGAACAATGCCACTTGCTCAGCCCTGAGCTGACCTTCAGTCACTTTCTCCACTACCCACAAGGAAATTGGGCCCTTCTGGTGCTGATTCCCCAGGTGGGTGGGCTTGTGTACATTGTAGGACCCTGTGGGTCTCTCCAGTGAGCTCTCCTGTGAGGCTGGGAGTTTCTCCTGCCACCTCAATCCCCACAGATTTTTTCAGTCAGAGGTTTTGAGGTTTTATTACCCTGCACTGGAACTCTGGGTTGTGTGGTGTCTCGCTCCCCAGTCATTCCTCCCAGTCTATCCACATGGAAATGTGGGACTGTGAGTACTCTCCACCCTGGCTCCCCATCTCTGTCCCTCCTACAGGTCTGGATGAATGTTTCTTCCCTTACTCCTTGGTTGTCAGACTTCCATAGAGTTCAATTTTCTGTCAGTTCTGGTTGTTTTTTGTTTTTAAATTTGTCGTTGTCCTTCTTTTGGTTGTGCGAGTAGGCAAAATGTATCTACCTATACCTCCATCTTGGCTAGAAGTCTCATTTCTTAAGAATACAGTACCTCCCACCTCTCTTTTTAACTAAAATATTTCTCATTTAATCAAATGTTCATTTTTATTAAATTGAGGTTATGCCTTCATCACCAGATTACTGGAGACCTGTGTCCTTTTCAGTGTCTCACATCTGGAAGCACATACTGTTCACTTGTCCCTCATAGCTGTTGTTAATTTTAATTACTCTGTCAAGGTGTTGTCCTATCCCTCCCACTATAGAATTAGTTCCTTCTTCTACCCCCATGACTAATAAGCAGCCTGTGGAGAGACACCTTATGGCCACATAAATATCCTGCTTCTTCCCAAAATTTCTCCTAGAATTAGTATTCACCAATGATTATTGCCTGGTTGAATCTTATAACGATGATTATGTAATGATGACTGTATAACTCTAGGACTCCTTCCACATTCACTAGTTGGCCTTTGGCATTGAAGCAACCTCCCTTCTTCCTCATATATGTATTTATTTGTGATTGCTATTTATCAATTTTCAATATAAGCTCATAAACTCATTTCCATGGTTTATAACACATTAGTGTACTTGATTATTTTGAAATTCAGATTGTTCCAGAAGTGGCTAGTGGGAGCCCCTTCAAGCTGGCTCCTGTGACATGTCCTTTCATTCTTTATTTCCTTTCTTTATTTCATAATAAGCCAATCTTGTACCTACCCTGTCTTAGCCCTGGAATCAGCCATTTCTCCAAGGGTCTAGGTGTTGTATGCTTAGATCAAAGAGTTTTACAAGGCTTATTACAGAAATTGCAAACACATCACCCCATTCTGTTAATTTCTTCCCTCCCAGAAGCAAATATTCATCTCTAAATTACTAAATAACATGCTTCTTCTACTACTTTGAGATTTTTCACATGCCTGCATATTTCCCATCTCCTCATTCCCTCAATTTACTTATAAATTTGGTTAAATCATTATTCAATGTTTACATTGTTATGACAATGTAAATACTATTTATAGCTGAACTATGAGTGACCTATGATTAAGAATATTTTTCTTTTCCTTCATAAGGTTTAATTTGGCCTGAAATTAACTGTCTGCATTTTCCCATTTGCTTAGTTGTTGTATATCATTTTCTCTAATTTAACTCTAAAATCCTCTGTCAGTTCTCTAAATCTGCTCACAATATCCTCGGATGCATCAGAGGCGCATTCATTTACATTTTCTGGAAATATCTGCCTCTGACATCTGACCTGCTGCAGTTTGGGCTGGTTGTGATGCAGGCGTGATCTTGGTTGCCCTTCACCATCATCTTGGGGAGTACCCTCATTTTTCTTGGGTCCCTGTTCCCTCATTCCTGACTCTTTCTATATTTAGTCTTTTCTCTTTTTTAAATTTAATCTTCATTGTATTTTTTCATTACCATTTAGTCCCCCATACTTCCCTCCCTCCAGCAGTCACCACACTGTTGTCCATGTCAATGAGCCCTTTTTCCTTTTTGTTCAATCCCTCCACCCCGTAAACTTCCCCGCCCCACTAGCTGTCATCAGCTCTCCATCTATGAGTCTGTCTCCATTTTCCTTGTTCAGTTCACTCATTAGAGCCCACATATGAGTGAAATCATATGGTATTTGTCTTTCTCTGATTGGCTTATTTCACTTAGCATAATGTTTTCTGGGTCTATCTATACTATCGCAAAGGGTAAAATTTTCTTCTTTTTTTATGGCCAGGTAATATTCATTGTGTAAATGCCCCATAGTTGTTTTAGGACATAAGCACCCCTATGTTCATTGCAGCATTATTTACAGTTGCCAAGATATGGAAGCAGACCAAGTGTCCATCAGTAGTCTTTTATTTTGATGAATCACAGCCTCTAGTAGTTGCCTACAAAAACAAACATGGGAGGACTTGGCTCTTCTGAAAATGTTTTTATTGTACCCTCACCATTAATTAACAACTTGACATGATTTAGAAATTGAGGTCAGATACAGTTTTCCCTCAGAATTTTGAAAGAATTATTCCCTTTTAGTTTCTAACGTTGCGATCAAGAGGCCTAAAGCAATTCGTGTTCTTGATTGTACAAACACGTTTTTCCCCTTTCTGGAAAATCTGTTTTTAGTTTCTTAAACTTCACCATGATATGCCTTGGCGTGGGTCTATTTTCATCTATTAGACACTCACTTGAGTCTTTTCATCTGGAAATACCTATCCTTTAGTTTTGGAAAATTTTTGTGAACTACTTCTTTGATGATTTCCTCCTCTGTTTTCTTTCTACTCTCTTGGTAGAACTCCTATAATTCACATGAGGACCTCCTAAATTGAGTATTAATTTTTTTCTTTTTTCTTCTATTTAGGTTTCCCCTCTCCCATTTTTTGGGAGATTTTTCTTATGATTTTCCAATAATTCTAGTCAGTTAAAAATTTTTTGCTATTGTATTTTTAATTTGTAAGAGTTCTTTTTTTGGTCTCTGAATTGTTGTTTTTTTTTTTTACTATAGCAACCTTTCTTGTTTTGTAGATAAAATGTCATTTCTTAAGCAAAACGATCTCTGAGGATATTAATGGTAAGTTTTCATTCTTTTTAATGTTACTTTTGTCTTTGTTTCCTTTAACTTATCTGCTCTGTTTGTTTCTCATGGTCTCTATCTCCCTTGGCAGAGAGCCAAGGATCACTGAACATATTTATTTAATTTAATTTAACTTTATTTTTTTGTTATTTTTATTTTTCATTGAATTTATTGGAGTGACATTGGTTAATAAAATTATGTAGGTTTCAGGTGCACAGTTCTATAACACATCATCAGTTTTTTGAATTGTGCTCATCACCCC
>VMDR010023098.1:0-15764 GCA_007922815.1 Macrotus californicus | reverse complement strand
TAAAATGAGCTGGCATCTGGTTTGCCTTTAGCAAAATTAAGCATAGTCCCTCATTTATGTTTGTAAATATTTCTAAAGTCCCAGTATCACAGCTAACATTTAACTTCTGTTGTTCACTGTGGCAGGGTTTTCATTTTACTTACTGAGTTTCCATTTATATTGAAAAATGAACACTTTGAACTATTTGAAAAAATATCTAAGTATCTATGGTTATTTGAAATTCTGGAATATTTTAGTTGTTTTCATTTCAATACAAGCAAATCATAGCTGTATGAATCAGGATATAAAGTTAAGTCCCATGAGTTGTTAGCATTATATTACAAAATTTTGATGACTTTGTAAGAGTTCCAAATAGAAGAAAATGCCATAGTAACAGGATCTGCACGGTGGCCACTTTTTGCCTTGCTACTGCAAACTTCATAAAGTGTGGACAAGGAATGGTCACGAAAGTAGGTTCTGGGGCCTGTGAAATTTTGTTCTATCGACAACGCGTGATTTTTTAAAAACAGGGTAAGTTTTTGTATGCTGTTAACAATTGCACTAATTCTGAGTATCTTACCAAGTTGTATATTTTAAGCAAAAAAACTGCATGAAATACATAAGATTTTCTCCCGTGGCCAGGACAAGCCCCAGAACTTGGGCACGGAGGGAGCCCACCTGGGTGGCACTGCCACTCCTCCAGCAGGACGTCGACCCCACAGGGGTTTGTGCCAAGTCAGCCCAGTCCGTTCATCGTTTGACATCTGCCAGACCAGGCTTGGAGTTCCCAAGCATTCTGTCACAGGGCTGACGGTTGGGTGGGATGTGGGTGCAAAGCAGGAGTCTACTGATTTGGGGGGGTTCCTGATGTGAGAAGAGGTAGGGTTGTTCCTCACTGACCTATTGGCACTGTCCTCCTCTGGCGCGTGCTGTATTTAACCAGGAAGGGCAAGGAGGAGCTGAAGGGGGGCCTCGTGCAGGGACCAGAACAAGCACCTGTTTCTTGGCTCCAGATTCAAGCTCTTTTATCTCTGTATCCATGGTACTGTCTCTTCTCTGCCTTCCTTGCCAAGAAGAAAGAACTTCTAGAAATTTATTTTTTAGTGACAGACTATAACAATGACCTTCACAACAGAATAACGATTACTTTCTCATGGAACTGGAATAAGTAACCCAGGCCTGAGCTGTGGCTATGAGAAGAGAAGCAGCTGGAAGGAGAAGGAAATCTGCCCTCTGATGCTGTAAAAAAAAATGTTGGCTCAATGTCTAGTAATCCCTTGCCCTGCCATCGCTGTGATAGACCGAGGGAGTGAAGAACGCCACTTCCCCTTTTTCTCATACATTTGTAAAGATGCCCGCTTTATTTATTCCCTTTTAAGTCTGCTCTTTAAGTTTATTTTAATTGATTCTAGAGCTCTCAGTAGAGGAGAGGACGACTGGCTTTGAGCCTCTGGGATAGGCTGATGCTCTAAATCCCCCTCAAGGGGCAGCATACATCTCTCTTGGAACAGGCTGGCTGCCTGTTCATCTGCCCGTCTCTGCAGGTCTCTAAATGCTTTTATATTTTATGAACTTCATGATTAATGACAACTTATTTAGCAGCAAAAGTGCTAACCTAGACAAAAGACTTAGCTGTAGAAACTGAAAATACTTTTCATACCGAATAAATACAAAGTGGAACACATGCATAAGGGGTTTATGTTTTGCCCTGTGCGTAAGATCAATAAGCTGAGTAAGAGTTCCACAGCAGTCTCTCTGGGGTCCTGAGTGTGTACGAGAGAGTGTGATGTGAGACCTTTATGTTGAGTTAATTACATCCTGTGATACTTAGCACCACTTCTTACCAAGTTCGCATTTTCACCTGATGTCTGTCGTGACTGATGAAATGCAGGTAAAGCACATCTGGACACTACTGGGCATGCACTGAGCGTTCATTAGATACTATTTCTTCTTTTCCTCTTGTATCAGGAGATGAGTCCTGCCATCAGGTCCAACTCTAAAATTGAGTTTCTTAGACTCTGAAAATGCTCAGGACATGTTAGCCATTATTCTCGTTGTTTTCTTCCTCTGTATTTTCTTATAAAGCAGCTTTAAGATTTCCATTGCAAGAAACAGGAATTCTACATGCGTAAAGGAAAGTGGAGAATCAAGACAATACCATCAGTTCAGACACGCAAGAATATTTAACTCTAACTTATTTTCCTAATTCTTTTGGATTTTCAGAATTAGCTAGATGATATCAGTGCTCCTCTGTAGTATCCGAGAATTAAAATGTTTTTCATGCACTAACCCCTCAATAACTCTGCAGTGACTCATTGATAATTGCTTTTCTTCTTTGGGTCACGTTTTATGTGTACATATAGGCAGAATCTTTTCTGTCGTTGGTGAAAAGTCCAGTTCAGCTAGTAATTGAACAAGCATGTCCTGGTGCCACATGCATGCACTTGCGATGAGCCACGTGCAGTTTCAGGGCTTTTCATTTGAATATCAAAGGGCCTGGTGCTGTCAGCAGGCCGGCACCAAGTGAGCAGCCTGCTCACTGTTTAATGCACGGTGGTGTGTCAGCCTCTCTTTGCAGCCTTTTCCGCCCAGGGCTCTTACAGCTCAACTAGTTCCTCTGCTGTTAAAACAAGAAAAAGAAAAAAATTGATCAGCTTTCTTTCCCTGATATTTGGAAACGGAAAAATAAGATTTGTCTATATCAATTCAAAAGTTTTTATTCACTTCAACCCTTCTTTACTCCAGAAAAAGTTTGAGGCCTTAATTACAGAGGCAGTAAGGTACAATAAACTTTAAAATTCACGATTTAGGTAATGGGACAAAGTAGGAAAAGGTAACATGATTTATACACACGGTACTTGCTTTAGGAACCAGGCCACAAAGCCTGTCTCTTTTCAAAGTGGCCTTGGAACTCCCATGTTGGACAGTCTCGAGGCAGAATCCGGGGAAGGGGAGGGTGCATAGGGGTGAGCAAGGAGGATGGACAGGCAGGATCCTTGCATTTGTTACAATCCCCAGATGATTCTTATGCACCCTGAAGTTTGAGAATCATGTTGCTCTAAGTGTTTTAGCAGCCAATACAGAAAGGGAGAGTTGTTTTGTTACATGAGTCACGATGTCCTGAAGATAGAAACAAATCAGTTGTCTCAGAGAAGCATAAGAATTCCTCCTTACTAAGACCAGAGTAAATTTCTGGGTGCTTTGGTGCTAATATAATATCCATTAATATTAACCTATCATTTCATAGAAAGTTTATTGTAGCAGTCTAAACTCATTGATTTTGATATCTGCAACAGGTAGGTCCTGCCATGCAATACGTTCATCCACAGGAAAGCAGGAGGAAGGCGGAGGGCGTGGGGGGGGAGAACTGTCTCTGTACTCACATGTTAGATGATGAAATAAAATGAATTCCTTTGGCTCCTTGTTCACAGTATTGTATTCTACTTCTCCCACTTGCTCTTGTTCTGCAAGCCCACGCTTTTCATTAAGCGATGAAATCATCACTTGGAGAGTTGAAGAGTGAGCACATTAGGGAATTTCAAGTACGGTCACTCTGTGTGTTGTTCTCAGTCTTCAGGAACTGAGCAGGGCTCTCGAGCTTTATAGCATCCTGTCCCTACAGTGCGCCCTCTTCCCCTCAATTCTTTGTCCTCGTGAGCACCAGTGGGTGGAGCTCCTTTTCTGTTTATCATGGATCCCCAGCTTCCAAGGCATATCTTAAATGTAGTTACACTGAGGCCATTCTCATCTCCTATGACACCAAAGTCAGGAATTTCCTCCCCGGCTGTACCATCCATCTCTGACACTAGTTTTCCTAGTCGGTGAACCAAATGGGTATTTGTCATCCTGACTATAACTTAAGTCTCTGAAGTTCTTTCCATTTCTCCCTGTGTATGATCCTGGAGCTGGTTTCAAATGCTCCCCCAGAATACCCCCATGATCACTAGCGTCGTAAATTCCTGGCCTCGCTATATTTTTGCAGTGTCAGGATATGAGAAATAGTAATACTGCTAATCGGAACGCTAATTACTTAAATTGTTGGGTGGAGTTAATCACTGCCTTTATGTTCCAGTAGTGCTTTATTCGAACTTCTGACCTTGAACTTGGCCCAGTGAAGTGTAGTTCACTGTGTGGCAGTCTCTCTCAGTGGAAGTGAGCCCCTGCCCTCCCAAACAGTCCCAGACATTACTTGTCTTTTTACCTCCCACTGTTTCTGAAACATTGTAAGCACTAAATAAGTGTATTTGAATTGCATGTAATTTTCACATTCAGCCATCATGTACTTATTTTCCATTAGAACATCTATTCCTATTATCATGTCTAAATATTTGTTGAATTGAATACATAAGCTCCAGGATTGTATTTCAGTCTTATTTGTAGTGTTCTGGCCACCAATGGGTATGTGACACGGATTATTTCATTTAAGAAAATACTGAGTTGGGCAAAGAAAAAAATAGAAGTGTCTTTCTCTGAAGACAAACATATTTCTCATGATTATGGTCTTGCTTTTTTTACTTAAAATAATGATTTAGTTCACAGACTTGGAGGCTGACAGTGCCTGAACACAATGTATGACATGTTCTAATGTAGAAACCTTCAGTACTTTAAACAACACCTTTAAATAACATCTGCTTATCATGAAAACTTAGGAACATTTAAAGATGAAAAGCCACCTGAATACTACAACCCGGATACAATATATCTTAACATTTTGTTGTATTTTTTTGTTGTTTTTCTGTGGTTAATTTTAATACTTGAGGTTCTACCCCCTCCATAATTATTCATTTTGCTTTTTTTCACTTTATTCTGCATGCTCTTGATCTATTTTTTTCCGTCTGTGATTCCACAGAGACTCGAATTATAAGTAATGTGCATAAAACTACATATCTTTGCATATTCACAGTTTTATGTGACTGCATTCCAAAAAATGTTGCTTTTATATAGAATTAAAGATCTTGCAAACTTTTGCTTACAAACAAATCCGTGAGGCCATTGAAACTTAAAAGAAAATACTGTTTTATTCCCTCTTGATAGTGCCAAAAGCAGTGTCTTTACTTTAGGAAACTAAAGTAAATGCCATGACCTGCCCTTTTTCCTCGCTGGGGCTCTTCGGCCTCTGGAGAGGAATTTTAACTAGGCTGGCACCTTTATTCCTCTTGATTGCTTTAATGGGGCATTAGATGGCACCACTTAGAACCAGAGGGACAATAAATGATGGAAACGCAGCCTACTTTGTATCACTGTTTGAGTGGAAAAGCTCACGAGGTGTATACAGTCATTTTTTAATGCTGCCTTCACTGCCCTGGAGGGTGCCTGGGAAGTCAAGGCCGGCCAGCAGGGTAGAAGGGAGCCCAGCTGAACCAGGGAGGCGTGGTGGTGATTAACACTCAAAACACAGCCCCTCCCCTGCCCTCTCAGCCAACTCCGGATTGGTTGGTTGGTTTTCCCCTTAACCCTGAATTGTTTGGATACTTTTTTTAAAATTATAATTAGTTAAGAGGTTAAAATTTAGTCATAGATGCACTAAAAATCACTGAAATATACCATTTAAAATTATACCTTTAAAAAGGTAAATTTTATTGTATCTGAACTGTATCTCAACATAAATTTTAAAATAAGGCAAAAAAGATTGAATGCCATTCCATCCATTCATTCATTCATTTAAATAAGCATATACTAAGTGTCTAAAAATATAGGCAGAAGCCTGCTTTGGTGTTGCAAAGGTGAATCCCATATAGACTGTTTTACTGGGAATTTATAATCCAGTAGAGAAAGTACAATGTGTATTAAAGTCAGCTCAATATTAGAGGGAAAGCGGTGTGTATTGTGAGAGAGGTACAGATAAATTGCTGAGGAAAAGTAGAGGAAAAGATTAATAAATTCCAGCGGCAAACGTTAAAGATTTGAGAAGAAAAATATTTGAGTGCTCATTGTTTTTCCCCATGAAGTAATGTAGAATAGTAGATCAGGTAGGTTGGGGGTGGTGGGATGAGGGAGAACCCTGATTGCTCACCCTTTCTCAGTGAATATTAGGCAGATTTCACCTCATTGGGACAGTGGAAAGGAAGGAGAGGCTATGAAATTGCGGCACCTTTGGAGAGCTGCAGAGTGTGCATCTTAGAGAATTTCAAGTGAGATCAGTTTGTTTGTTTTTGTCTAGAGTCTTTTAGGTGCTGATGTAAGCGCACCAGTGAGGATGTAAGCGCACCAGTGAGGATGTAAGCGCACAGTGAGGATGTAAGTGAGCGGTGCCGGGTCTTTGACACAATGTAACAAAGTGGGACAGGCCAGGGAGTTTGAGAATGGTGAAAGGAAGGAATTACAATGGTTTAGGGCAGTACGTTTTCAGAGCAGTGTCTGCAACACCTGCAATCTTACTAGAAATGCAAATTCTGGGGTCTCAAATCAGCAGGGTAGGGCTCAGCAGTCTGTTGTTTTCTTTCTTTTTTTTTAAATCCTCACCCAAGGATATATTTACTGATTTTAGAGAGAGGGAGAGAAACATCTATCTCTTGCCTCTGGGTCTCGAGCCATCTGGTGATTGAACCTCCAAACTAGGAATGTGCCCTGACTGGGAATCAAACCTGCAACCTTTTGGTGTATGGAACGGCACTCCACCCAACTGAGCACCCAGCCAGGGCAGCATTCTGTGTTTAAACAGGCCCTCCGGGCACTTTAGCAACACACCAATACCTGAGAACCACTGGTTTGGGAAATCTAACCTACTTAAGGCACAAGCACAGTTATGGGAAAGGAGTAAAGAAACAGGTGATGATGGATAACTAGTAAGAAGCAGAGTGTGAGTATGGCTTAATGTCTCCATGAGAGGGAAGAACTGTGTGAGTGGAGGAATTCCAATAAGGGAGCAGAAGGGCAGGCACTGCTGGTCAGAGACTAGACACTTGAAGGGTTTTAGAAGTGGAACAGTGAGGACACTTATGTGTTGTCTCGACGGTCTGTGTCGATGCAGCTCTGACCGAGAGTCGTGAGACAGGTGTGGAGTGGAGAAGAGAATTGTGAGGCAGGGACTAAAATCACCATTGAAGGGAGAAGTGACTAGACAGTAGGCCATCGGCTAAAGATGGAGGGTTAGAGGATGGTCTAGTGTAGCTCATTTTCTTCCCATCGTCATCCTCTCCCCCTTCCTCAGATGTGTAGGATGATGGAGAAGAACAGCTTGGACTCTAGATCCAAGCAGCAAGATGGTGGTGCCCTCCAGTCAGACTTCATGCACTGGACACAGTGAAAGCATGTAGGCAGGGTGAGCTAGGGGAAGATTGAGTCAAATTAGTGAATCTTCAGGTTAGTGTGGAAGTAAGTGACCAGTTGGAAATGGTGACCTGAGAGTCTCGGACTCCTGCAGTAAGCAGGGATATGAGTCACAATGAGGCCTGGTGGAAGCCCTCTTAGCTGACGTGATTAGGATTAGCACTTGGTTGGTTAACTGGGGAAAAAAAACAGGTTATGAAGAAATAATGCATTATATACCTTCAACATTTTATTTTGGTTGTATAATTATCATATTCACTGCATGAACTTAAAAATTGTTTTTCTTGAATAAACCACACTCAGTATTGCCACCTATAAATTCCAGATGTAGTTTCTTTCAAATAGAACAAGAATTGGAAGGTACTTGAGAAGAAACCAAAGGGCAGAATCTTTCCAGACTTTTCTATTTTATTTTTTTGATTGTTACATAATTTTTAATGATTTACCTTTGTTCTTTTCAAAGTATACAGTTTTGTTTTTAATGCCACTCTCTTTGAGCATCTCATGTTTTATTGCTGTGTGCATTATTTGACTGTTACATAATTACAGAGACAGGTGTGGAAACAAACACACCTGATTCGATGTACATACCGTTCAAGAAATGGGAAACGCCTGCATGAAGTCCCAGATGTCCCATATGCTGTGGGTGTGTGTTTTATAGGAAAATATTAGTACGTTAGTCTGTCAACTTGATGAGTTGGAGTTCTTATCAGAGAACTTCTATCATCGTTCTCAGTGATTTATAGAGGAAGGTCAGTGATCCTATTAAGCTGGGTGAGACATGTGCTTTCTCCCGAGGTTTCCAGAGGCGTGAAGTCAGGAGGAGGGGACTGGTCTCTGAGATGGAGGGCAGGTCATGTTGGGAACCCTGAGGGTCTGTAGCAATCCCTGACATTTTTCTCTGCTCTCTCCAAAAGATGCCTGGAAGAATTTAACTTAGGAAAGTTGTCTTGTAATATATTAAATGTGATTGATAATTGGCTTTCTGAGGAGTACTATGATTTTTGGATCATTGCTTGATTCGAGAATAATATGATACAATTAGGTCAAAACACATGGTGCACATGGGATCCTAATTTCTGACTTTTCTAACTTTTATTTTTTGGCTTATGGCTTGCATCTAATACACAAAAAGGACTTCTCAATGTACAAAATATGTAAAATAGATATGAAAATTTGAATCACGTTTTAAACCATTTGTAGACCTTTGTATTTAAGTGAAACATTTTTCTCTTAAAACTGTTGAGGTTGTTTCCATAGTTATTCATGTTTTTGACTGTGTAAACACCGTCCCAATAGGAAAATACAATGTTCTCAGTTAAAAGAACACCTTTTATTAGAATGACTTTTGGAATATGTAGTCAATGTACTCTGGCATAGGGTACAAATAAATGCATTTATAACATTAGGAACTAAAAGAGTCAAACGACATAACTTAGATACTGGGAGGCTTTCAGGGCTTACCATGAGCTCTGCTGTGTAACTTCCAGTCTTCTCATTCCATTTGGTCTTTATTCCCAGTATGGACGTGACCCAGAAGATTATTGAGACAGGATTCACAGGCGAATGTCGTGTTGGAAGCTGTCTGTGACACAGCTAGAATATCACCTTTATGCCACCTGAGTTGAAATAATTATGACCACATTTCATCGGTTAATTTGTCTCATTCAGGTGGCTGTGGGCGGCAGGAAGAGTGTATCTCACATGTCTTTTACTCTTAAAATGGAAGTCTTCATAGTTTCATGGCAGAAGAACTTGATTATGAACTGAAAAGTATTGTTTTGTCAGATAAAATTATCACTTACAGTTTTGCCTTGGTTGCCAGCAATTTTAGAGCTCGCTTAGAGTGGGTATGCAGCCAAAGTTTTCATGTAATTAGCTTCATCTTCTACCTCCCTTACTCTCTCTTACCAGTCTTTAACTTTTGTTTTAGTGATTCTGTCGTGTGTTTTTTATTATAAATACTCTTAATTCCCTTTTGAAAGTTGGTGGTAGGCAGATTCAATTAATTCAACAAACAATTATTGAGTACCTAATTCTTACTGTTCATTTAACTCTCTTACACTGGCAATAATGAAAAAGACAGACTCTGGCTTTAAGGAGCTGAAAAAAACATTTTTTTCAGAAATTTGTAGGAAGTGCATTGAAATGTAAAATATGTATTTCGCCAGGCATTTAAAGTGCTTGTGTTTATTCTTTTATTGCTAATTAAAAGTCCTCACCAGGATAGATTGCCATTACCCAAGCCTATGTTTTCTAGAGCTATTTTGTTTTATCCAGATTGAAAATCCAGGATAGGAGCGGGGTCTCACATGCTCTCCGAGACAGCAGCGCACGTACAGGCCGGCCTTTCTGTTAGACGTCCACAGGGACTTAGGAAGCTGGCCTTCTATGAAAACACGCTGCCCTCAGGCCTTTCAGCCTCACTCTGGGGAAGGGAGGATAACCGAAAGTTGTCCAGGGAACTCTTTGAAGAAGATGATAATTTTGTTGGATAGGTATTATAAAATGATTCTGAAAAGAGAAGGCTTTGCATCTCAAAAGAAGAGAAAGCCGTTTTCTGTTGTTCATATTGCTTTTCTATGAAGAAGACTCTGTCATGCTTTGTGTAACTTTTGAACCAATACCCAGCCCCTTGAAAATTTATATCATATAAAGGCATAGATGATTATAAATTTGTAATCTTTTAGATTATGAATAGGGTGGTAGCCAATTTCATAAATGGTTGGCAGATAGTATCATTTATGAAAACATTGGAATTCACATATTTTAAAATGTGAGTTAAATGTATCTTTTCCCTACTCCATGACCTGACTTTTAAGAACTAGGTTTGTCAATTATTCTGATCTAGATATGTCCTTCCCTGCCCATATGAAAGAGAATATAATTATTGCCTGAATTTTTCTGGAACTGATTGCCCTTTAAGTGAATGTCCTTGCTTTCATTCCTCACCTTCTAACTAATCTAACTATTGGTCTTTTGCTTATTAGGACCTTTATGTGACAGCATCACTTCTCTACCCTAAAATGTGCATGTCATAGTCTCCACAACCTATGATACGTTGTATTATGTGGTAATGGGAAATTAAGGTTGCAGATTGGAGTGAATCTGCTAATCGATTTACCTTAAAATCAGATCATGCTGGTTATCTCAGTTAGCCTAGTGTGATCACAAAGGTCCTTATGTGCAGAAGAGGACAGCAGAAAAGGACAGCAGAGTGAAGTGACCTGGTAGGAATTTGACTTGTTAGCTTTGACTTGAGGAAGGGGGCCCCCCAAGCCAGGGAATGCAGGAGACTTCCAATACCTGGAAAAGGCAAGGGAACCTATATCTCAGAGCCTTGAGAAAGGAACACCCTGCTGACATCTTTGATTTCTGACATCCACAGAAATCCGTGTCACATTTCTGACCAATAAAAAGACGTGTTAGATAACAACTTTGTGTTATTTAAGCCACTAAACTTGTGGTTAATTGGATATGGCAGCAAGAAAAAACTAACACATTTACCCACATTCAAGAAAATATGCCCTGGCTGGTATGGCTCAGTGGATTGAGCACTGGCCTATGAACCAGAAGGTTGCCGGTTCGATTCCTGGCCAGGGTGCATATCTGGGTTGCAGGCCAGGTCCCAGGTGCAGGCAAATGATCGATGTTTCTCTTGCGCATTGATGTTTTGCTCCTCTTTCTCCTTCCCCTCTCTCTAAAAATAAATAAATTAAATCTTAAAAAAAAGAAAGAAAGAAAAGATGTAGATGAATCTCACGACACTCCGTCCAGGAAAAGATTTAGTGTGGGTGGACACTGCAGCTCTTGTTGACAGAGATATATAAGGCCATTGAATTTCAGCCCCTGCTCTCACAGTTTCCCGTTAATACAGAAAACCTGCAGGTGCCTGTTGGCAATGTAATGACCTGAAGTAAACACTTCAGAACAGTGTATCTTTGCTCCAGTCTTTCCGTGTGGCTGTCGTGAGAGTGATCTTTTGATGGAACAGATTTAATGATGTTATTTGTCTTTAAAGTCCGTTTTGTGATTTCCATTGACCACGATAGAAGCCCCAGACGTGTAGTGTGGCGGTCAGGGTCCTTCTACAGCAGTAGCCTCTGCCACGCACTGCCTGTGTCACAGTCTTTGCACCTTCTGTCCCGCCAAGGATACCCCTCCTGTTCTGTGGGGCTAGCATCGCATTTTGCACTTTTCTCCTTCGTACACGTCACTTCCTGCACCACCAGTGAGGTTCCTGCCAGCTCATCATACCTGCTGGCAAACCCCTGTGCGCTCTTCCCAGACTCAACTCGGGCATTAAGTCCCTGGAAAATCAAGGAACCTTTCATATCAAATAAAACTGTTTGGTCTTTCCTTCAGGCCACGTTGTGAGTTGAATACCTTGCAATATTAAAATTATTTCTTTCTATTTCATTTTCTTATCCTAAACTGCAAACTTCTCAAGGGCAACAACTGAGTTTCATAACATATCTGGGATCTTATAAAATGAAAAAAAAACAACATTGAAATAATCTGTTTTGTTTATGGCTTTACTTGGAAGAATAATTTTGTGCAACGTATCTGTTTTTATCCTTAAAACATTGAAAATACTCTACAATTTAATAGAATAGCATGACAAGTATCAAATTTTTATATGTAGCAGGTCTCTGTTATTTTAAATACGTAATTGCACATTGTGGTGACTCCTAGTTCACAGACTGGGAGCTTATCCTTGATCGTTTTACTGAAGCTGCCAACTGCCCCTGCTTGTAGTTGTGGGCTACAGTGCACTTTGGAAGCCTTCAGCCCTCTCTACTTGCTTCAGTGTCATTTCTTATTATATAAAGCTCAGCCCTGGCTGGTGTGGCTCAGTGGATTGAGTGCCAACCTGCAAACCAAAGGGTCACGGGTTTGATTCCCAATCAGGGCACATGCCAGGGTTGCAGGCCAGCTCCCCAGTATGGGGCACGCGAGGGTATCGACACATTGATGTTTCTCTCCCTCTTTCCCTTCCTTTCCCTCTCTAAAAGTAAATAAAATCTTCAAAAAAACAATAAGTAAAGTTCAAAATAAATTTATCTGATCACAGTCTATCGTGATCCTTTAAACAGATCTTTTAAGAGTTTAACATTAAACATGTTAAATTCTTGTTATTACTATAGCTAATCATGGGTTGGTTTTGTGGGGGTTTTTTTTTGAGGTCAGCTGAGTATTTTTATACAAACACCTCTTTTTGTTGAGTGACGATCAGCAACAAGTTTTTATTCTTGCCTCGCAGGTACTACAGTGCAACCATTCTGCAGATGTCTGGTGTCGAAGATGACAGGCTCGCGATATGGCTGGCTTCCGTCACCGCCTTCACCAATTTCGTTTTCACATTGGTGGGAGTCTGGCTGGTGGAGAAGGTGGGGCGCAGGAAGCTTACCTTCGGTAGTCTAGCAGGTGGGTGCCTGGGCGAGGATTCAATCAATTACAGAATTCTCTTTAATGATGACAAGTTAACTGTCCCAACACACAATACCAGTACCACTTTCTGACATTGTGGTTTTAGCCCAACAATAGAGATCCTCTAGACAACTTTTTTTTTAAAAGAACTTAGTAAATGTTAAGTAACTCGAACCTAGAATGTGAGTAATAACCAGAATTGTCAGAATAATTTAAATCTACTGAGGAGATCTCTTTGCTGTTATTCTGAGTTCTGCTCAAAGGCACAGAAGTGATGAGAGTAATTGCTTTTTGCTCTTCCTGAGTTGAAAAACTTGGTATCCATAAACTCACTTTTATGTTTTATTTTTAAGTTTGGGATAATATGGAAGTAAATTTGGAACATTTTACTTCAAAGCTCTTTCAACAGTGGAATATTGGAACCATATAATTTCTTCACAAAGCAGGGACAGACTCTCTTTGTATTTGAAGCAGGCAAAATTCTGTGGTATATTCTGGTTTCTTAAGTTTGTTTTCTGTGATACTAAATAAGACAAAGCCTTCCTCACTTTCAAGTGTCTTTTGTCTGTAAGTTCTGCCCATTTCCTTTATTATTTGTCTGTAATGTGGGGCTCTTTCACTCAACAGAATGAGACCCATCTTTGCCATTGTCATCACATGGTTATATAATATGATTTTTTAATCTTTTTCATATATACAAGCTTATTCCTACCTATCAGCTAGTTTCTAATGGTTCCTTTATAAGTTTATGTAGAGTAATAATACAGTTTTCCATTAAAATGTAAAGTTTCCAGGCCAGCATTAACTAAATTTTATTTTAACCAGATATACCAGAAGCATTAATCTAATAGAACTTCCCCAAGCACTTGTTCCAGCTTCGATGAGAAAATACATTCTGAGTTTCATGCTCAGTTATTAAGAACACATGCTCTGTCCTGACCCTAACTGCAGGAGGAGGGGTAGAATGCATCTACCCTCTGTTCTTGTCTAAGCAATAGAAGCCCCTGAGTCTAACAATGGAGGTTGAACTGTGGTATCAGCACTGAGGGGAAGGAGAGGGGACAGTTGAGTAAGAGACAAAGAAATCACGACAGCCACGGTGGACAGGGATGGGAGGGAAAGTGAGAAAACGTGAGGGTTTAAAAGCCACTCATTTAGAAACCTGTTAAAGAAACCAGAGGTGTGTAGCCTAGGACAAAAGTCTAAAGTGAGAGCTAATAGAGATCTTATTCTAGCAGATGGTAGGTATTGTGAGAACAAAGTCCAGGTTTGAAAACCACACATAAACCTATTGAAGAGACCAGAAGTGTTCAGCCTAGAAAAAAGTCTAAGGGAGATCTAAGAGATGCCTTGTTCTAGCAGATGGTAGTTGTTACAAGTACATAGATTTTTTACTTAATATAAGAAAAGTATTCCTAATTAGAGCTATCCAACAATGAATTTGGTTGCTTCCTCAGGATGGTAAACTCTTAAAAAAAACACACGAATAGATGACCATCTCGTAGTGATGTGCTGGAAATAAATTTATACAGTTGTTTGGAAATTGGATTTGCTGACCCCTGAGGTCCAGGTCAACTCTAAGAAGAGATAAAAGGCACTTTAAAAGTTCTTTAAAAATGGGTTTGGCTGGGGTGGAGGGGAGTGGTGGGAGGAAAATGCAGACAACTGTAATTGAACAACAAATAAAGCAATTTAAATAAACAAACAAATAAATAATTAAAAGTTCTTGAGCAGATACCCTTCCTTTTTGACAGGGCCTTAATATATTGCTACCTGAAGAGGTCTGTTTTTTTCATGGATTTCAGGTTTTCTTAAATTTGGGATTTGGCTTTTGCAATCTGAGAAAGCTGCTGATTTTGAGATCTGGAGAAGATATTTCTTTGTAAATACTTCTTTGTAGCGGCCTCTGTTCCCTCATTTGTATTCCAGTGAGACACTTTCTCAACAGTTCTGCAGGATTTTAGGTGCGATAGAGCCAGACTGGTGGAGTTTGAATTGTGTGACTTTGAGCAAATTTGCATTTCCTCATTTGTGAACAGGGATTAACTGTGGTCCCCACTTCATGGGATTGTAATGAGAACTCAGCGCATTTGCACACGTATTAACCATCTGGTGAATGAATCAGTTTGCATCCTTACAATGCAGGAGCTTGCCTGAACTCTTCCAGCTGATGTCCTTTCCCCACTCGGTGCAGGTCCTCTGCCCCAAGGACTTCCAGAGCCCACCCTGACTATGAAGAGGAGGCATTAAGACAGTGATTCGGGGAAAAGAGAGAGATTTCAGGGACTGCCTCTTGTGAGCATCCTATAGGCATTTTTCTTTCCTGCCATGTTCTCTTTTCAACCCAAACCACCAACACCCCAGCTCCATTCACTCATGCAACACAGCGAGGCCTCCAGCTGGAGGGAGCTCTTCCATAAAGCAGGCACCTGATTTCCTTGTGATGTGGGCCATGGAAGTGAGTATGTGGATGATGCAGTGGTTGAGGAGGACAAAGGCCTGGGTTGTCACAGGTCTGCTCCTCGTTACCTGTGCACACAGGTATAAATAGTGCTGTTTGTGCAGTTCTGGCTTTTAACTGATTAAATAGGTCTCAGTTGAAGAACATAAGGACCAATGGAGGTTTACAGCTTCAGAAGAAAACTTACTGATAGTCAGCCGTTCCTGTACAGTTGCCCCTCAGTCTCTGTAGGGGATTGGTGCCAGGACCCCCACAGATACCGAAACCCACAGATGCTACGTCCTTATGTTAACTTGTGTAGTATTTGCACTTAACCTGCCTACATCTTTCCATATCCTTCAGGTCATCTCCAGAGTACTTGTAATACCTAATACAGTGGAAATGCTATGTAAACAGTTGTTACAGTGCATTGTTGAGGGAATAATGACAAGAAAACAACATCTGTACATATTCTACATTTCAGCAACAGTGTAACTCTTTTTGTGAAATATTTCCAGTCCTCATTTGGTTGAATCTAGGGATATGAAATGTGTGGGTATAGAGGGTAAATTGTATTAGTTTCACTGCACTATGACCCAAAAAATAGATGCTGATTTTGCTTTCTTATTCCAGTTGATTCTGGATT